>APFE031270215.1:27705-87518 GCA_000404065.3 Pinus taeda | reverse complement strand
TATGCGGTAACAGAGGACCGATGCCAAAGTTACCACCCGGGAAGTTGATGTACCAATTACCCATAATGGGGCCCATAGTTTCGCGTTTCATATTCTAGGGTTAGGTTTTGGAATGTTAAGGGTTTTCCATTGTTTCTCAACAATAAATAGGCCTTCGAACCTCATTGTAACATAGTTCAGAGGCATGTAGCCACCACATCTCTTCTTAGACATAAGCTACCATCGCCTTAGCTGGTTTATTTCCATTACTATTTGTAAGCATATTTCAGTATTTTACATTAATGAAATGAAGTATTATTTCCACTGCATATCTACGTTTATGGTTATCTCTGTAATTTGTTGCATTCTTGTTTAAGTCCTGATCATCATTACTTGTGCACTTAGCCCTTTGATCTTCTCCTCCTTATATAGTTTTAGCCTTTCTCAATACCTCGGACCAAAACAACACTGAGAACCTATGGTATTTATGGACAGGATCAAGTAACTGTTATTTTTCTCAGTATTGTTTGCTAATACCATGGTATGGACCCTTGGTATTCTTTCACCTTAATTTCCTTAATTTTCCATCCCTTATGTGCTTTTCCTCTTGTGAAAGTGCGTGCATACCTATATGCTCTTTTTGTACAATCAACCCACTTTTATATGCTCCTTTTGTACAATGAGCCCGCATATACAACTTAACATACCTGAAAACATTCTTTTTCCTTAATTGCACGCTTTCGATCTGTAGTCCTTTGTTCCATCATCCTGTTCTTCTGTACCATTACTCTATTACCTCTCAATAGACTTGTTATAATGTGATTTTTTATTGTATATTACTTCTGAACTGATTCCTTTGAACTTCCCTGCAATTTGTCACATCAGTAAAAACAACTGCCATGCATTCTGTCACATCCTGTTTATACTTTTATCAATTAGTTCATTCATCAAAGAACAACTGTTATCAAGGACAACACACACTAACAATCTCTCTGTATTGAACCTTTGACCATTATTCTGTTCCATCATTTTGTCACCTCTTATATGTCCTGTAGATTCATCTAGTTACTATATACTTGTTCTGCTACAAGTGGGTTTCCATTAAGTACAACAAATGCATCATAATTCCAACACTCCTATCTCAAATGATATGAGGTCTAATTGGGACTTCATACCAGGGATATCCACTTAGTGTTGGCAGATTTTCTAGCACTGTCAACACATTTGGCACTAGAAGGAGGTCCAGATGACGAGCTAAGACCATTTAGTATGTTTTTAATCTTTCATCTTGAAATGGCCCCTCCCCAAATCTTAATCCCATGATGATTTTACAAGAGAATAAATCTCACAATCCCTATGGAAATAATTCATAACTTATTACAGTTTAAGTTTGATAGCGAGGGTGAAACATTTATACTTGAACATACAATTTAGTTTCTTAATTTTTGTGATTCTAATGAAGTGAATTATGGAGATGTCGCTTGTAGGCTATTCACCCTCACGCTTGAATTTTAGGGGTGAAATTAAGGGTTTTTATTTTTATTTTGGGTGGACAAATATTTTGCAAAGAGAGGTTTGACTATGGATCACCCAATATTTATTTAAATAAAATTAGTTTTAAAACCAGTATCCCATGGAAATTTGATAAGGCAAAGTTAAAAATTTCAATTTGTCTTTCAAAATTCAAAGTAAATGCCCCCATTCACCCTAAATTTTTGGTAATGGTAATTATCATGATAGATTTCGCCCTAAATTTATGAGAATATGGATTATTTGGAGTTATTTCACATTATGAAATTCATTTTCACTGTATTATTTTTTCTCATGCCCAAGATTTATTTAAATGTAGTTATTTATGGTAAAATTTAGCCAAGACTTAATTTTATGAGAATATATATTAGTTAGGGTTATTTTGCATTATAGAATCAATTTTCACTCTATTATATTTTTTTGTGCCCGAGATTTGTTTAAATGTAGTTATTTATGGTAAAGTTTAACTAAGACTTCACCCTAATTTTATGAGAATATAGATTATTTAGAGTTGTTTCCCATTAAGGAATTCATTTTCATTATATTCTATTTTTTCATGCCCTAGATTTGCTTAAATGTAGCTTTTTATGGTAAAATTTAGTCAAGACTTCACCCTAAGTTTATGACAATATAGATTATTTAGAGTTATTTCACATTATAGAATTCATTTTCACTCTATTCTATTTTTTCATGCCCTAGATTTGTTTAAATGCAATTTTTTATGATAAAATTTAACCCAATTCAATAATCTAAGTTTTATAGGAGAGAAGTTCCATCCCTATTTAAAAGACCAAGGCAAAGAATAATGAGCTAAAGTATAGATCAATTTTTCAATTCTTTGTGGGTTATAAGTTTTATAGGAGAGAAGTTCCATCCCTTTTTAAAAGACCAAGGCCAAGAAGATTGAGCTAATGTATAGATCAATTTTTCAATTCTTTGTGGGTTATTGAACATCTAGCGAACACATGACTATGAATTTTAATTTGGTAAACACCCACATCCATGTTATTTTTCAAATGAAGAATGAGTGTGATTATTAAAATTTTACGTTGCAAAAAAATATTTTGAGTTAAATTGTTATGATTTTTTCTTGTTCTAAAACTTTATATAAATAGTAGGAACCACATATCCTCTTTTATGTCGAGAAGAGAAGAAGATTGAGCTGAGTTTTGCCCAATATTTTGAGCTTTATATTGGTGAATGATTCATCTATTTTGATTAGTAACAATATATCAATACATGTGTTGACACAAATATAACCACATATTTTGTATCTTCCCCAGTTTTGCCAAATATTTTGAGCTTTATATTGGTGAATGATTCATCTATTTTGATTAGTAACAATATATCAATACATGTGTTGACACAAATATAACCATATATTTTGTATCTCCCCCTCCAACTTAAGATGATCATATGCTCTATTTTCTTTTTCCTATGAGCTTGAATTCATGCGTACCATTTTGGTAGTTGTCACATTGGCACATGTAATCTTTTAAAATGATTATGCACTCATACATAATGTATAATTTGATTTTGAATGTGATATTTAATTTTAAAATTCAATTTTTGTTTATAACATTTATTAATAGATATTTTTCATATAGATTTAGTTCTTTAATATATACAAAACAAATTATAAGTAATTTTACAACACTAAATATGAAGTTGTAGAGAAATAATTATTTATTCTTAAGAGTGTATGCTTCTTTTTCAAACTAAACCATAAACAACGCCCTTGAATTGATGAAAAATTTCTAGAACTAAACCACATCATATCTATTATCTTAACTATTGTGAGGGTACAATGAACACATAATATAATAATAAATAATTTTTAACAAAATTGAGGAAATGGTAAAAGAATTAAAGCTAAACAATGTCATAACAACATTTAAAAGTAAAAATCAATGATAACAATAATTATTGTCAATGGAAAAACCTCATAGATTATGTTTCAAACGACTCTCTCAATGCAAGGAGTTGTTAGAGCTCCCTTGTACAATTAATCTTTCATACTATCAAATTTTATCTCATTCAGATTCACCATAACCTCCTGCAATAATATATCTATAATGACATCCATTAACTATTAGTTATATAGCTAAAATACATTTTTTTATTTATAATGTTAATATTTGTAATTTATATATACATAATTGGAATTTTATTTAACTCTACCAATAAAGTATTAGGTGTGCCTAATTGGTAAATAATTCAATATTGTCTGTGTCATTAACTTTGTGCACTATACAACAAATCCTTGTTTCAATGCAAAAACCTTGACCAACATTAAAATAGCAAAATATAATTTCTTATAAGATAAATTGAAAATATTATTCTAAATTGTACTATTTCCATGTATAATATGTTTTGCTGGTATGTGCCATTAACATTGTCTCTGTGGATATTTTCCCTTCTATTTAAACACTACAAAGAATCCACACTTTATGACCATTTTTCCAGCGGAGTAACCATCACGTGCCATGAATTTTACTTTTGCGCTACCATATGCTTTTTTCTTCCATTTGGTACAACAACTCTCTCAGGGATGATGAAATTAATTTTCCAATTGTTCTTGTTTTACGGTATGGTGCTATGCTTTTTTTTTTCTCCATTTGGTACAACCACTCTCTCAGGGATGATGGAATTAATCTTCCATATGTTCTTGTTTTACGGTATTGTGTTTTTTTTTTCCATTTAGTACAACGACTCTCTTAGGGATGATGAAATTGATTTTCCATATGTTCTTGTTTACGGTATGGTACAAAAACTCTCTTGGCCAAGATGAAATTCATTTTTTGATTATTTCTTTTTGTGATTTGGTTTATTTTCTTTCTTGATTTCAATAAACCAAGTAAATTATAACCTAATATAATTTAAGTTAAAAATTTTGAAACATTTAAGGATCACTATTGTAACAATCACTTTAAAAATAATATAATAACAATATAATTATTTTTTTTGTTTACCCTTAAATCTGATTACTGATACATATTTATTTATTGAGCATTAAAGTTCTGATATGATTTGTGGTTGCCGCAGAGTCGGTCAGCTCACCCTCCACTGTTTGTGCTGTAGGAATTTACATGGTAAGTTCCTCAGATAGAACACCAAAGGACACTGCTCACAAATAGATCACAAATCAATACACCAACATTCTTGACATGGTTAAAACCCTCAAAGAGGGAAACAGTCCACGACATGAGCCAACGTGACCACTTCAGGCAATTTATTAATAAAAGAATGAAAATTTACATAAGCTTCTCTCATGAATGGTTACACTACAAATGACCCTCCATGCTCTTTAAATAGAGATCATGGACCAATCGGGTGCTAAGCCACGAATCATGTGTCGGTAATACCGAGGAGAGAATGAGCCATCATTTCACTTCATGTCTAGAACATATCGTGACCGTCAGATTGTAAGTTACAAAAGTACATAGTAAAGAAACACACTTTACCTAACTCTACACTAGACCAAGTTATACTTAACTATTTCCTATGTGTCGGAATATCCTAACATGCCCCCTTAAGAACAACTTGGGAGAGGATTGAAGGATGTACAAATATGACACAATAGGAGAAGGAAGGAGGCATTAGAGCCTATCCCCCCTTAGTGACAACTTCCTGAACTCCAACCATAAATCGAAGTTTAGTAAACTTCGCCTCTGTGAGAGCCTTTGTAAAGATGTCTATAACTTGATCATCTGTTGAACAATATTGCACTTCAAGAACATGGTCATGAATGAGCTTTCTGATGAAGTGCATGTGCAGTTCAATGTGTTTGCTGCGCTGATGTTGGACTGGATCTTCGCATAGTTGAATGGCACTTTGATTATCACACCAAAGTGTAGTCGGATGCTTCTACTGAAAGCCAAACTCTGATAGGATCTGACGAAGCCACATGGCTTCCTTACTAGCTTCTATAACACCACGATACTCTGCTTCTGCTGAAGAAAGAGAAATGGCACTTTGTTTCTCACAAGCCCATGTAATAGGTCTTGAACCAAGAGTGAACACATAACCTATAATAGACTTCCGATCATCAGTGTAAGGTCCTCGGGCAGCCGTGCACGATGAGGGCGCGGACGACTCGGGCGCGACGGGTGACTCGGGTGCGATGGGCGTCGGGCGCGTGCACGATGACACGACGGAGGGCGTGGGCACACGAGCGCGTGCACGACGACACGATGGAGGGCGCGGGCGCGCAGGTAAGCGCACACGGAGGGCGCGCGGGTGGACGCGAATGACAGGCGCGCTGCACGAACCTGCGACATTTCCACGAGCTGTATGTGACGTTAAGGTGGACAGCGACCGAACGACGGAGGTTTATACGCTAGCTATATGGTGGACTTACGCATGGAAGCCGACGGAACGTTGGGCAATGAAGGGGCTTTCGTGTGGAGGATTGGGGCGTCGGCCAAGGGGATTCGCCCACCCCTCACACATGATAGCCACCATATATGTATGATGAAGCGTTGGAGAAAACAAACATCAAATCGAACTTGTTCTTCCTTCGTTCTACGCATAAGGGAAGAGGCATAGCGCAGGAGGTGCGCATAACTCATGCGCATAAAGGCATGAATGCGCAGAGTTAGCTCTTGGACTATGGTTGATGTATGAAGGACGTACGAACAAGTCGAAGTGCAGAATTGTGCAGGGTTGTACGAGCGTCTTGGTGACCCGTGTGTGGGCACTCGCTCTTGGTATAAGTGTGCATATTCTCTATGTAAAGGAAAGTTGCCTTGTGTTGTAAAAATTAGCTAAGTGTTGGCTTGGAGTTTGCCAAGCACACTAGCTCGTTGTACTATTGAAAAACTGATATATAATATATTGTTGGGCAGATCGTTCGGGAGTTGCCTCTCCCCTTTATATCTTTCAATTGATGTTTTATGATTGCTGTGATAATGAATGAGTATGGGCTTCATTGATATAAAGGTTTAATGCATTTTACTTGGTTGCGAAAAACAAACTAAATATCGGTTGTGAATTAGGCGTAGTCCGTACACATAAGTATTGTTAAAAAGAAAGTGTGGGGTGGTGCCACACCTTGCCGGCACGGTTGGAAGACCACCGTAGGCTTGGGGGAGTGATAGGTGGTATCAGAGCTGGGTTGAGCTGGGTTGAGCTAGTGGAGCTCGTGACGAAGTGACCGTGGAGACAGGTTCTTGCAGGGAAAGAGGTTGATGAAACACTTTAAAGTGTGGCATCAAGGACTTTTGCAGGTGAAGCCGGTGCATGGTCGAGACTAGATTACAAAGAAGGAGAAGGCTATTAGCAATGGCTGAATCTAATGCAGGGTCTACTCGTAGTCCCGTAGACACTTTCGATCTGATGTAGAAAGTGGTGGAAAGGTTGGAGTACTTAGAGGCTCATTTTGAAGGAAAGTTTGACCTTGTTGTGGATGAACAAAGGGCATTCTCGAAGGTGAAGGATGAGCTCGATGAAATCGGAACTCAACATGAGTACACTGATTTGATGTGTACGCAACTTGAATTAAGGGTCAAGGACGTTGAAGCTTCAAGGGAATAAGGTCTAATGGAGATCATGGACTTGAAGAAAGCTCTTGACGAAGCCAAGGATGAAATAGAGGTGTTGAAGAAGGCCGTGAGGCATGGCTCAGGTGGAGGAGTGCCTCATGTGAAAGTCAAGGAACCGGATTCATTCGATGGTACAAGGAGTGCAAAGACTCTTGGTAACTTCTTGTGGGACATGGAGCAATACTTGGAAAGGTTGGGTCTATCCGATGATGAGACTAAGGTCAAGGTTGCTGCTCAATTCCTCACAAAAGATGCCAAGATGTGGTGGAGAAGAACGATGGACCAGGTTGCAAATGGAAGTTCTACTGACATCACTTCTTGGGATGATATGAAAGGAGCCTTGCAGGCCCATTTTAGTCCTCAGGATGAAACATGGGAAGCTAGGATGAAGATCAAGTTTATAAAGAAAACCGGGAACCTTTAAACTTATCGAAGGGAATTTGCAAGTGCAGTCCTTGAGCTACCTGATATGGTGGAGAGAGACAAGGTATTCAATTTCATTGTTGGATTGAAGCCTTGGGCATACAATGAGGTGAAGAGACAAAGGATTCATACACTTGAAGAAGCCTTTGCTGTAGTTGATAGGTTGGTTGAGCACTATGATGAGACTTCTGATGATAGGAAGAAGAAGTCCGATAAACCGAAGGATAAGAAGAAAGAAGAGGCTTCGAAGTCTGATGATAGTTCGAAGGGAAAGAAGATATTGAAGTGTTGGATTTGTGCAGGGCTACATACGGTGAAGAATTGTCCCTCTAAACCGAAGTTGGCTGCTATAGCACAATCTAGTACGAAAGATGAAGGTGCTTCTGTGGGTATGATGCAGGTTCTTAGTACTGCTGCTGCTACAGAGGTGATCTCTCAGAAGGATCCCGAGAGGAACAAGTTGGAGTATGTCCGAATGAAGGTTGGGGGAGCTGATATACTCACTATGGTAGATAGTGGGGCCTCTCACAACTTTATGGGTCAAGATAATGCAAGGAAGGTTGGGCTGAAATATGTTCCTATCAAGGCACATATGAAGACGGTGAACTCTCCTCCGAACGAAGTACTTGGTGTGGCTGAACAAGTGGACACTACACTTGGTGAATGGACCGTGAAGGTGGACTTCACTATAGTGAGGATTGATGACTATGAGGCCGTACTAGGGATGGAATTTATGAAGCAATATGATGCGATGATCGTTCCACACTTGAAGAAGTTGTACATCTATGATGGAAGGGGAGATGTACCCATAGGTGTGCCTACCTTTGGAGTAACCAGGTCTGATCATGAGGTGGAAACAATGCAAGTGAGGAGTGATGAAGATTTGGGTGATGTATGTAGGCGTTTGTCCAAGGCAGAGACAAAGCTTACCGAACAATCTTTGGTTATCAAATCACTTTTAGATAGTATCTTGGACTTGACAAGAAGGCTAGAGGTGATTGAAGATGAGGAGATTGATGAAGCATATATGAAACCGGGTGAGGACCGGGTCACTTACCTACAAAGGTTGGAGGTTGAAGATCCTAATAGGTGGATCGAATTGATTAGTGAGGGGGGGCCTTCAGGCTCTCACCCCTCTACATCTTCTTAGAGAGATAAGGGGATGGGGATCATTGTTAGCTGCTCATGGCAGTGAGTCCCTTAATCAGTTGAGTAGGTTATGATGGTGCAGGGATGGCTTGGCATCAAGCATCATGACATGTTGCAGATGGATGAAGATTACTTCATGGACCTGAGCATGGACTATTCTTGATGGAGTTCAGGATGTGGCAGATGTTTTGAGGAACAACTGATGGTGGCATGAGGATGTTCACTCTCATGACTTGGATGTGATGGTTGGATTAGCTACCCAACTAAGTTTAGACATGGGGTCCGGAAGTGAGCAGAGATGTGTTGACATTGGGGTGGAGTATCATGGCAGCTGGACACATGGAACACATGGAGCTGTTGTGATGACATGTTGACATATGAAAGAGATGTGTTGACATCGGGATGGAGTCTCATGATAGATGAGCACATTGGTCACATGATGGAGAGAGGTGTTCTCTTGAGGCACTTGACTTGATGATGAGGTGCTCTCTTGAAACACTTGACTTGACACTTGATGGAGAAGTGTTCTCTTTGAGCACTTGGCAGTTTGATGAGATGTTGGCACATGATGGTGGTGTGTTAGCACTTGTTGACATATCATGGGCAGTTTGCACATGATGGAGTTGATGACATGATGGAGGACACATTGTTGCAGTGGACATGTAGCTTGGTGTTGGAAGGATCGGCCTTCCATGGTGAGAGCAGCATGGAGACATTGTGGCAGATGGTCGATAACATACCTTGGTATGGAGTATCTTGGTGGTAGATTGTCACTTGTATGAGACATGGTGGAGGCCTACATATGTTGCAGGGATGTTTTCCATATGTGAGGGGAGTTGACATCATGGTTTGATGCTTGGAGTTGGGATGTTGTCGAGGACGACAACGACTTCAGGTCGAGGAGGATGTAAGGTCCTCAGGCAGCCGTGCACGATGAGGGCGCGGACGACTCGGGTGCGACGTGTGACTCGGGTGCGACGGGCGCCGGGCGCGGGCACATGGGCGTGTGCACGATGGCACGATGGAGGGCGCGGGCGCGCGGGTAGGCACACACGAAGGGTGCGCGGGTGGATGCGAATGATGGGCGTGCTGCATGAACCTGCGACATTTCCACGAGTTGTATGCGACGTTAAGGTGGACAGCGACCGAACGATGGAGGTTTATATGCTAGATGTATGGTGGACTTACGCATGGAAGCCGACGGAACGTTGGGCGATGAAGGGGATTTCGTGTGGAGGATTGGGGCATCGGCCAAGGGGCTTCGCCCGCCCCTCACACACGATAGCCACTGTATATGTATGATGAAGCGTTGGAGCAAACAATCATCAAATCGAACTTGTTCTTCCTTCGTTCTACACATAAGGGAAGAGGCATAGCGCAGGAGGTGCGCATAACTCATGCGCATAAAGGCATGAATGCGCAGAGTTAGCGCTTGGACTATGGTTGATGTATGAAGGACGTACGAACAAGTCGAAGTGCATAATTGTGTGGGGTTGTACGAGCGTCTTGGTGACCCGTGTGTGGGCACCCACTCTTGGTATAAGTGTGCATATTCTCTACGTAAAGGCAGGTTGCCTTGTGTTGTAAAAATTGGCTAAGTTTTGGCTTGGAGTTTGCCAAGCACACTAGCTCGTTGTACTATTGAAAAACTGATATATAATATATTGTTGGGCAGACTGTTCGGGAGTTTCCCCTCCCCTTTATATCTTGCAATTAATGTTTTATGATTGCTGTGATAATGAATGAGTATGGGCTTCATTGGTATAAAGGTTTAATGCATTTTACTTGGTTGCGAAAAACAAACTAAGTATCGGTTGTGAATTAGGCGTAGTCCGCACACATAAGTATTGTTAAAAAGAAAGTGTGGGGTGGTGCCGCACCTCGCCGGCACGGTTGGAAGACCACCGTAGGCTTGGGGGCGTGACAATCAGGGTCACCATCCCAATCGGAATCAGTGAATCCAACCAATAGAGGATATTCTTCTGCACTATAATGAATCCCAAAATGAACTATACCTCGAACATAAAGAAGTATTCTTTTAGCTTCTTTCCAGTGACTTTCATGTGGGTTTTGCATAAACCGAGCAATAAGGTCAACAACAAAGGAAAGGTCAGGGCGAGTATGAGTCAAATATAAAAGTTTTCCTACAAGTTGACGATATAAGGTAGCATCAACTTCAAGGGAAGTACAAGTGACTAAAAGTTTGGCTCCAGACTGAAAGGGAGAAGGGGCTGGCTTACAATCTTCCATGTGCAAATGGCGTAGAGGATCACAGGCATACTTGGACTGGGAAAGGAAAATACCTTCCTTGGATTGCAAGACTTGAAGACAAGAAATTAATGCAAGTGTCCTAAGTCTGTTATTTTAAACTTCTTTTTAAGGTTGGAATTCACATGGTTTATAAGGTTGGGATCACTACTAGTAAGGATAATATCATCAACATAAAGAACAAGAAGGATAGATAGTATTGTCAGAATGACACCTAGAAAAGCCAGTTTCTAAAAGAAAGCTATCCATTTTGGCATACCAAGCCCAAGGGGCTTACTTGAGACCATAAAGAGATTTCTTAAGTTGACATACAAGGCTAGAGTCTATTTGTATAAAGCCTGTAGGTTGTTCCATATAGATTCCTTCATGCAAGTCCCCATGCAAGAAGGCAGATTTAACATCCATCTGATGGACTTCCCATTTGAAAGAGGCAATAAGGGAAAGAACAAGGTGGATAGAGTTCATTTTGGAAATAGGGGAGAAGGTTTCAGTATAGTCAATGCCTTCAACTTGTAAAAACCCTTAGCAACAAGACGAGCTTTATGTTTATCAACTTTTCTATTTGGTCCATACTTGGTTCTGTAAGCCCATTTGCATTTAATAAGTTTTCGTCCATTTGGAAGAGGAACAAGATCCCACGTATCATTTGCCAATAATGAATGATATTCTTCATTCATAGTTGCATCCCAATCTAGATGGCCTGAAGCTTCTACAAAGGTGTCAGGATCATAATTCGCTGAAGCTTGAGCTAGTAAAGAAGAGGCTCTATCGAACTGAGAACATGTACATTGCTGATCTGTAGGATCAATGACAAGAGCACGTACTACATCTTGAGTAGCACGAACCCATTTTGGAAGATGAGGAGCTGAAGGAGGATCTCAAGAATGTGGGGGAGGATTGTCATCCTCACTGTCATCATCTGAAGAAGAAATATTTTCAGAAGTAGAATGGATAGAGAGGTGGCACAGCCACCGAACTAGGCTCGTAGGCCGATATATTTTCAGCAAACTTTGCATCTCTTCTAATGATAAAATTTTTGGAATTAAGTGGAATAAGTCTATATCCTTTGACATCTTCAGAATATCCAACAAAAATACATTTTTCTCAGTGTAAAAGTTGTTGAATTTGTTGTTAACATATTCTCTACCATTATCAGATCTTAACTTAAGAATTTGATGTCCATATTATTTTTCAACGAAGGCCTTAAAGGCCAAGAACATGTTAAATATTTCACTCTTGAGTTTTGAGAAGTATACAAAGTGCGTTTGGAGAAATCACCAATGAAAGTTAAGATATACTTGTAGCCAGAGTATGAAACAACTAGAAGTGGACCGCATAAATCACTATGCACAAGCTGTAAAGGGGCTGAGGCGTGCCAAGAGGCACATTTTGAAAAACTATCCCGATGTTGTTTTTCGAGTACACTCCAAAACAAACACCATCTCTGAAAGATATCATTGGAATACCTCTCACCATATTTTATTTACATAGATTATGAAGGGAGAAATAGCTTCAGTGACCAAATCGCTCATGCCAAAGTTTGCTCACTTCATCATTATGAGCAACAAATACCGAGGGAAGATTTTATGACCCAAACTTGTTAAACTTACACAACCTTGTAGAATCATCAGTAATGCCAGTAGCTAAAATATTTCTAGGATCTTTTAGGTCCTTAATTACAACATCGTGAGGTGAAAATTCAACAATTTTACCTTCACCTGAATGAGTTATCTGAGATACAGATAAAAGGTTGCAGGATAAGGTTGGAACACATAATACATTATTAAATTGACCATTGTCTAGATGAACAGTTCCAGTTCCTACAACACCAAGAGATCTATCATCATCAACATATATATTTTTGGTGTTACAATCATTTAGAGAAGAAAACATGGCTTTGTTTTTGGCCATGTGATAAGAAACTCCAAAATCAATGAGCCACTTGTGAGAATGAGAAGAAGAAGATACATTTAGTGCATAACCAGACCGAGATGCTTGACAACCATAAGCAGAAAGTGCAATTCTTGAAGATGAAGTTGAAGTTGAAAAGTGCTCCAAATGGATGTTATGCTTCTTCATTGCTGCTTCGAAGGCTTCCATCTTCTTAAAACATTTGGATTCTAAGTGGCCATCTCGATTACAAAATTGGCAATGTCTATCAGTCTTCTTCCCATTGTTTATCATTTTATTGAAATGAATTTTCATTTTGAGACTGAAATTTCTTAGGACCCTTGTTTGGTTTAGGACCATTCTTTTTAGGATACTGCTTCTTAGGATTCTTTGAATTTGGTTGCTGCTGGGCGGCTAAGGCTTTCTTAGAATAGTTTCCAAGATTAATAAGACCAAGATATAAGAGCCTTTCTTGTTCTATTATAAAAGAATCACAAAAGGCATCAAAAGAGGGGGACTTATAGTCTTGTCCTTGAGAAACAAAGGCTTCTCTAGTAGAATGGAAGGTGGAAACAAACACAGAGTAGGCTAGTCCCAAATTAGTAACAATGGAATAGACAAGGCTACCATATTCTTTCATAACCTTAACACCTTCCAAGAGAAGTCTAAGGGTCTTGAACTTGGACAAAAAATTTTCAATGGAAGAAAAATTATTGGGGTCCAATGTAAACAACTCATTTTCAAGTTGATGGGATCTAATTTCCTTTTTAATTCCAAAAACTTTATTGAGCTGTTTCATTGCTTCATTAGGAGTATCAAGTTTTGCGATATGGAATCTAAGGTCTGGAGAAATAGACATCCCTATCAACCCACATGCTTGATCTTTCCTATTTTTCCATTTGGCTGCCTTATCTTCATCTTGAGGTTTGGTTTCTTGGCCTGAGGCTATTTTGTAAAGACCTTTACTTCTAAGTAAATTCATAATGTAGGACCACCATTGGAAGTAGTTGGTGCTGTCAAGAATAGCTTGTCATGGACTTTCCATTTTAACAGAAACTGAAGCTATATATGCTGAAACTAAGTGTTCCAATGGAAAGATCTCGAAAAATTAGGCTGGTTCAAAAAAAATGGCTTTGAAAACGGCTTCCGGATGAAGAAGTTATGGCTTTTTGAAAAAAAGTTGATGAAGGCGCTGACGAAGTGCGGGAATGTGTGGAAATGAAAAAAAACGCCCATTTTCCAACAAAAAGGAAATTTGAACCCAAGACCTCTACTCTCATAAATTAGCTTTGAACCAAGTGAGCTAAATAAAAAATTTGAGAGAGAGAGAGAAAGGGGGGGGGGGGCTTTGTTTTCTTTTGGTCACTGATGCTTTGGATTGCATGCTTGCTTGAGAAAGCTCTTTTTCTCCCTACAAAACAGAAACACAAAACCCAACACGGACATACAAAAAAAACAAGCCTTACAGCTTAAAGTTAGCTTTACCCGGAAACTAAATATTTTTCTCAATGTTTTTGATTTTCTGAGATCACACTAAGGCACAACGGAAAAGAGCATACGCATGAGAAAAATCCTTCCTCTCTGTTTATGATTTGCCTAGATCGCACACAGTCGCAGGCAAAGAGCATACGCAGAAATGAAAGGTATAGATCCGGTAATAAAAAGGAAGCTAAATAAACCGAAATAATAAACAGAGAGAAAAATAACTAGAAATTGCAAATAAACACTGTATACCTCTAGATCTAAAAAATGACGTAGCTAGGGCTACCAGAAACCTTTTCGCATGAAACGAAAGGGGTTCCTCACTGGAACAGATGCTCCTAACACAATAGAGCAGTCCTCTCGGCCCAAAAGCAGTCAGAAATAGCAGATCTAGGAAACGACATTCGGATGTAGTTCTATCGGCTTCAGATTTGGATCACCAACGGACGCGGCCCTCAAATAGCTCTGATACCATGTAGGAATTTATAGGGTAAGTTCCTCAGACAGAACACCAAAGTACACCGCTCACAAATAGATCACATATCAATACACCAGTATTTTTGACGTGGTTAAAACCCTCAAAGAGGGAAACAGTCCACGGCCTGAGCCAACGCGGCCACTTTAGGAAATTTATTAATAAAAGAATGAAAATTTACATAAGCTTCTCTCATGAACAATTAACCTGCAAATGACCCTCCATGCTATTTAAATAGAGATCATGGACCAATCAGGTGTTAAGCCACGGATCAAGTGTCAGCAATACCGAGGAGAGAATGAATCGTCGAATCACTACATATCGTGACCGTCAGATTGTAAGTTACAAAAGTACATAGTAAAGAAACACACTTTACCTAACTCTATACTAGACCAAGTTATACTTAACTATTTCCTATGTGTCGGAATATCCTAACAATTATTTATAATTTACAAGAAGAAATCCAAAAATGGAGAAATGTTGAAGGTAGCTCAAATCCATCAAATTTGGAGCTCCAATTCATCTTACTTTCCTTCTATGGTGTAATGGTATTGCTCCAAGATATATTAGCTTCATAATTTCCAACAGATCTCTTGCAAAAACCAATGAAAGTTCAAATAAAATGATTTAATTTTGCACAATAAATCATAATGCTAGAATTTGGGAAAACAAACTCTCAACCTAAAAATCTAATTAAATGAATAAATTAAAATAAATTTGTGCTCCCCAAGAAAAGAAGTAATCGGGGAGAGCGATGGTAGACGAGTGATGCTGCTCGTGCTAGGTTTCGGGCATTAACCCTATTTCCCTTCTCCTTTGTGCTCTCGGCGATCCCGATACTGCATATCCGCTGATTTCTTCACCATGAATCTGCCCTCCAGAGGGGTGGGTTCGACCCCCCCTCCCCCCATCAGTCCCTCTTCTGACAAGTCAGTAAGCGCAGACACTCAGGTCAATCTCGGCTCCATCCCTCTGGCTAACCATGACATTGATCCTGCCATCGACAATGCTGGTGATTCTGTTGTAGGTTCCGTGGCTGCCAAAGATAAAGGTATTGACCAGAATGCCTCGACATCACAGCCAAAGGCATCTTTGGCAACATGCATCCCCAAGTCTGCAGAAAGAATCAAAGTAGATCTCCCCAGTCACTGAATCAACAGCAAAATCCAATATATGAGGGATCATGCACTCATAGGCAAGTTCCTCGGATTTTGGCCAACTAAAAAGGCCTTGCAAGGATGGATAGCCTCCAAATTGAAGCCTAAAGGACAAGTTACCCTGTAGCTTGGTCCCAAAGGCTTCTTCACTACTACTTTCAACTGTCTAGAGGACAAAACTTGTATCTTCAAGGGAGGTCTGTACTTCTTCAAATTTTCAGGCCTGTACCTTCATGATTGGATAGAAAGGTTCAATCCAGACAAAGAAGATTTCAATTGGGCTCCAGTATGGATTCGTATGTACTCTCTTCCCCTGGAATACTGGAATGAGGAGACCTTAAAGGACATAGGAAACAACCTGGGGGTTTTCATCAAAGTTTCTGAGGAAACGAAATTCCGAAGATATACCTCCTATGCCAGGATCTGTGTACACATGCATCTAGCCAAAGCACTCACGAACTCGGTAAGTCTATTCCATGATGATTTTGAATGGATCCAAACAATAGACTGTGAGCATGTTCCTTTTCGTTGCAGAAAATGCCATGAACATGACCATCTTTTCAGGGATTTCCCACTGAATCTTCTGTCCAAAGCTCCAGTCAGTAAGACAAGAAAAGATGTTGAGGGATTCACAAAGGTCTCCAGTCAAAGAAAGCATGCCAAGAAATCTCCAGTCGCCCCAGATAATTTCAAGAAACCCGACACACGGAACAATTTCGAAATTCTGACTTCTCAAAATACCACGGAGGATCACCTTGAAATCCCTCCTTCAGATCCATCTCCTTCCTCATCCCCCCAGCCTCCAAAATCTTCAGCTCCGCTCTCAGCCTCCAATCTCACCAGCATCCCCGCCTCTACCTCCTCTGAGAAAATAGATCTAGATACAACCCTACAATCTTCCTCCATGGAGATAGATGCAGCTCTAGCTCTCAGTATCCATCAAAAGACAAATGAGGAAGATCAGAACACACCGATACACATGGATGAGGAACCAGAAAGCATAGATCTGGAAGGTCTGGATATTCTCAAACTGGAAGCAGTGTGTAGGCAGAAAGAATTCAATGCAATACCCCTCCGGGAAATCGAAAGGCTTGAAGTAGTTCTAGCCATAGCACATCATAAGAAATGTCTAGGTATTCAAGCTGGCAGTCCTTGGGATGGAAAAAAAATACTGAAAGATACGAAGAAACGCAGGCGCAAAACAGATCTTCAAAGGACCATTATTATTGGATAAATGCTGGTGGAATCTAGTAGATTTCCCAAGCTGACCAAGTTTTTCAAAATCTCTTCCCCACTGTTCCTCATGAAGCTCATCTCATGGAACGTGAGAGGGGTTAATAGCCCTGCAAAACATAGAATGTTAAAAAATATGATCCAGCAAGAAAAGCCTTCATTAGTCTTTCTACAAGAAACAAAATGTAATAGCACTGTACTGGAAAGGATTCTAAATAAAGCCTGGTCAGGATGCCGCTTAGTTTCAGTGGATGCTTTAGGGGCTTTAGGAGGACTAGCAATTATGTGGAACCCTCAAGTACTCTCCCTTCAAGATTTTCATGCCTCACACTTCTTTATTCTAACAACCTTCCACCTAATTGGAACCAATATCCATGGCCATCTCTCTAATGTGTATTTCCCACAAGATCTACAAAAAAATTTGGATCTGTTGGACACACTCATAGCTCTCAACTTAGACAGGAGCTTTCCCCTTTGGATTTGTCGCAGTGACTTCAACATAATCACAGCTTTGGAGGAAAAAGCAGGAGGTAGATCGAGGCTAGAAGGTGATAGCATCGGCTTCAAAGACTTCATCCATAGAAATCAGTTAATGGACCTTCAGACTTCTAATGGTATGTATACTTGGACCAATAAAAGAAGGGGACCACAACATATAGCTTCCAGGCTGGATCGATTCCTTATATTGGATAATGCCATTCACCTGGGTGGGGACTTTCATGCTTCCATCATGCCTCAAGTGGGCTCTAATCATTGGCCCATAATGCTACAGTGGTCGCATTTGGGCTCCAAGTGCAATAGACCTTTTCGCTTTGAATCCTTTTGGTTTTCTCATCCTAACTTCAAAGAAGTAGTTAACGAGGCTTGGAAATCCTTCATTCCCCCTGTAGGAGCCAAGATGTTCCAGTTCCAACAAAAACTAAAATACCTTAAACAAGTTCTCAAATCATGGAATCACACTCAGTTTGGTAACATTTTTGATCATCAGAAAGTGCTGGAGCAACAAATGAATACATTGCAAAAGTGTATTATCTTTGAGGGAAGAATGGAAGATTATGCGCTACAGGAGCAGGCCCTCTTGACGAAGATCGAAGCACGAAGACAGCAAGAAGAAATCCTGTGGCGAAAAAAATCCAGGGTCAGATGGCTTAAGGAAGGGGAGAAAAATACAAAATTTTTTCACAGGTCTATTATTCAAAGGATAATGCACAATAACACCACCTTCATTAATAATCAATAAGGGGAGAGACTAGAGGTGCATGAAGAAGTGGAACAGGAATTCAATGAGAACTTTCAGGACATTCTTCGTGAGCCCCATTCGATCAATCACGCAACATATTCCTAAAATTATTACGGTGGACTACAACAATATGCTGCTCCAGCCCATCTCTATGCATGAAGTGGAGGATGCTATGGCCCAACTTAAGGATGGCAAAGCGCCTAGTCCCGATGGCTTCACAGTCAACTTCTTTCACACGTTTTGGGAGTTTATCAAAACAAAGGTCTGGGAGATAGTGGAAGAATCAAGATCGATGCATTGGATACTTCCTTCCCTAAATACTACCTTCATAGCGCTAATACCTAAAGCGGAAGAACCCAACACGCCTGAAAAATATAGGCCCATTGCACTTTGCAATGTCATCTACAAACTCATACCCAAAGTCTTGGCGAACAGGCTCAAACCTCTTCTCCCTTTCCTCATCTCGCCAGAGCAGACAGGCTATGTAGAAGGGCGCCAGATCATGGACGGTATCATTCTCTCAAATGAAGTTATCCACTCACTCAAGATACTAAAAATGCCAGGTATGATTCTCAAGTTAGATCTTTCTAAAGCTTTTGATAAACTCAGCTGGACCTATATCAATCAAATGTTATTAGCAATTGGCTTCAGTGCTACTTGGACTCGATGGATCATGAATCTCATCTCTTCCCCCTGTTTCTCCATCCTTCTTAATGGATCTCCTTCTATGCCCTTTCGTCCTTCCCGTGGCATTTGACAAGGTGACCCTCTTTCCCCGTTCCTCTTTGTTATCATGGCCGAAGGTCTCAGTCGCCTTCTTCATTCTGCCATCTCCTCCCACACCTTAAAGGGAATTTGTCTACATGGTCTACCCCCCTTCTCCCACCAATAGTTTGTCGATGATAATATGTTTTTTGGCCATTCGTCAGCTCAAGAGGCCTCTGCCGTTAAATCCCTGCTCAATCTCTTCTCAAAAGCTTCGGTATCACCATCAATGCCTCCAAATCCTAGCTCTTCTTCTTCTTCTACACTCCCACCCTTACTCAGAGAAACATTGTGAGGAGTTTGGGCTTCCCGATAGCCGTGCTTCCTTCAAAATATCTGGGAGATCCATTCTTGGACTCAACTATCAAACATGCCTCCTGGAGATCCCTCCTTAACCACTTAGAAACCAGGCTCTCTTCCTAGACTTTACGCTCGCTCAACATTGCTAGCAGGCTTATCCTAATCAAATCCATTCTCCAGGCCATGCCTCTGTACTTATTTTCTATATTGGAAGCCCCTAAATGGGTTCTTAAAAATATTTGCAATCTTCAAAGAAACTTTCTTTGGGGTTCCTGAGGAATCAACAGAAAATGGGCTCTTGTCAAATGGACTGAGGTTTGTGTTTCGAGATTAGCTGGTGGGCTAGGTTTGAGGGATCCCCTCCACAGCAATAATACCATGGGAGCCTGTATCTAGTGGAATAGGATATCCAAACCGCACATTCCTTGGGCATGTCTCTGGTAAGCCAAATATGCGCCAGGCATTCAATGTGAAGATCTCATCCAAATTGGCACAACCACTCCTGGCTCGTTGATTTGGAATGCTGCCAAGCAACATAGTGCCTTTATTCAAGCGCATAGCTTTTGGGAAATCCATTTGGGTACCACAACTAGATTTTGGGAGGATTCCTAGCAACAACTTCCCAAACTAGCCTCACTCTTCCATAAAGCCAAATGGCAAGCTTCTATGCAGCAACTGATCAAATCCATGTTCATCAGATTTGGCAGCAGCAATCCCCTCAAGGTTTTCAACTCTGGAGATCAGCTAGCACCTAGGAGGCTAACCGGCAGGAGGAAACATATGAAGAGATCGATCAGGAGCTCAAACTCAGGAAAATTAAATATTCTGATCAAAAGGATAAACTGTGATGGGGATACATGCCCAAAGGTATGTTCACTACCAAGGAAGCATACCAACTTCTCTATCAACCCACGCAGATAGCAAAGGATCAGCTATGGGATCAGGTCTGGCAACCAAGCATCTGGCCTAAGATTTCTACTTTCCTCTGGCTTCTAAGAAAATAATGAATCCTCACTTGGGATAATCTACAAAAGTGAGGATTTAATGGGCCTTCTAGATGTCCTAATTGCAATCTTAACTCAGAGACCATCTTGCATCTCCTATACACCTGCCCATTAGCAGCACAAATTTGGGAGAGAATTGCACAGTGCAACATAAGAACAGGCAGACGTGTGGGAGACATTATAAACACTATTAGAAACTGGCCTCGGCATCATTTCCAAAGCCTTCTTCTCAACTCCCTTTGGATCCTCCTACCAGGCTTTGTCCATTGGATTATCTGGAAGGAGAGAAATAACAGAATCTTCAACAATCTTAGTAAGCCACTTGATACCCTATGGCTACTTCTCAAACAAAACTTGCAAGAAACTCTAGCTCTAAGACACTGGCAAGACTCGGACTTGCCAGATTCACCCCAGGAATGCCTCATCCTGAAAGATTGGAATTTGGACCTCACTTTTTTAACTCAAGTCAAGGTCAGCTCCCCAATCCATACTGCTTCTCCCCATAACTGGTCTCCTCCTGCCTCCCATTCTTACAAACTGAACTTCGATGGGGCTGCTAAGGGCAATCCTGGGCTAGCTGGATATGGTGGTATTTTTAGAAATGATGTTGGCTCAGCACTGCACATATATCATGGTTCACTTGGAAAAGATACCAACAACGCTGCAGAACTTGAAGGCTTATGGAAAGGCATCTGTATCACAGAAATTGAATTTTTTTCCCTCTAGAGGTAGAAGGGGATTCTCAAATCTTAATAGTAGCTGCTACTCAGATTCACTCAGGTACCTCAGCAGCGAAGATCGCTTCGAGCTGGCGGCTTCTAAGAAGATTGGAACAAATTGAAGAATGGCTCAGAACTTCCCGTAACATTACCTTCAAGCATATTCGGCATTCAACCAACAAGGTAGCAGACAGATTGGCTAATCAAGGCGTCAATCAGTAGCTCCCATTCTTCTCTAGTCCAATAAGCAATTCTAATGATGCACAACTCAAACAAGATTGCACTCTTCTGGTGCAACAAGAGTTATCTCTCCCGGATGCGTGTAGCTTGGCGAGCTGTACGAAGGCAGCTTGGAGGGTGGGCATGTGGCTTATTGCCACCACCATCCAGCCTCGCATGAAGCAAGAGTTAATGTCTCCAGCTAACAACTTCAATGCTGCATTAATGCAACTCCTTCCCTTTCTTCAGTATGAAAGTTTATTCATGATGGCACTCTTCTCAATTTTCATTCTTGCTCCTCCCTTGTGCTCATGTTGCTCCAGCACTGCAGAAGCACCTCGCTCTCGAGATAGCCCAAGGTATCATTTGGCTCTGGATCACAGTGTTGATTCTTCACTTTGTTTTCATGTTTCTAATAGTCCGTTCTACAACCTCCTCTGGCGCTCCCTCTTAGTCTTTCCCACAACTGTTTGTTTTGCTCCTCCTGCTCATTTCAACATGCCCAGAGTGCGCTCAAGAATGAGTTTCAGAAGAGGAAGTTCCCGAGGCCGTGTCACCCGCCAGCCTTCCACCACAACCTTGGACCCTTCGTCTGAAGCCTCGAACTTTTGCTTTGACAATTACCCCATGACCAGGAGTGGACGTGGCTGGGGCTGAGGGCAGCTTAACATAGAAGCACGCTCTCATCACTCCAAATCTCACAGGGCTCGCTTTCGTTTCCCCTGCACTCTAAGCAATTCATCCTTCATCGCTTCAATCATCGTTGAGCTGCGAGAGGATACTGTTGGATTGGGTGCTGTTACTGTAGGGGTATCTCTAGAGCCGAGGACGGAGGACAAGCATGATAATTCACAGATTGCCAATACACAGAGAAAGGACCTAGGTGACTCTACAACTCAGGACATGAACATCCAGGCTGGTCCGAGCACTCCTACAGGTGGCGGTTCTTCATGAAAACAGGGCCATCCCTCTGAGGATGAAGATCCCTACCAATTTGGGTGTCGCATTGTTGAAGAATCACCTCCAACCTCTCATGAATATTAATCAGGTCTGCGCTTATGGGTTTTTGTTTCTTTGCTGTAAGAAGATGCTCAATTCCTTCTGGGTTTACAGTCATTTCATGATTTACAGTTCTCAGGATCAGATCTTTTTTCCAATGTTGATTTTCCGGTTTCCCCTGCGTGAGCGGCATTCTCTTGTCTTTTGGTCTCAGTTTTGGATCAAACTGTTTATGGGTCAGATTCTAGTTTTGAAAGGGAAGCGTTGTACTGATTACTTGAATGGGCCCAATCAATCTGTCCTAGTCTAGATGTATCTCTGGTCAGTCTTCAGTTACAGTCTCTAGATAAATCTCTGTTTCTTGGAAGTTCCTCCAGTCAGTCATTAAGAAAGTCATTAAGCAAGTCTTTTTGGTCAGTGTTCAAGCAAGGTTTTGTAAGTAGGCCACTTCTCTGGGCTAGTACTCTCGAGGCCTTCGCCTCTTTGTAATTATATTTTTGTATCAATATAGAAGTAGACAAATTCAAAAAAAAAAAAAAAAAAAAAAAAAAAAAAAAAATTGTGCTCCCCATTGATCTCTATCAAATGGGATTTCACCCAAGAAGTCTATCTTCAAAGAAATTTGCAATAGTAGGAGGTTTTGGCAAATGAAAATTCAAAAACAAAACCCAAAAAATTAATTTTGGTTACAAATTCAAAGCCTCAAATTATGATAATTTTTATTCATATTAAATGTATATATTTGTGTGGTTTAACGATCCTATATTATTCTTCATGATCATATCTTTCTGATGAGCCATCCTATGCCTCATTTGGAAAAGTAGAAGTTAAGGTGGAGCCTTCGAAAATCAGGGTGCCAAAACTGCCAATGTGCTGGAAAATGTATGCCGAGGCAAAGTTTTAGTATTTTTATTAATATATACAAATTAATAATAAAATTATTAATATTTAAAAATTAAATTAAACAAAATTATCATTTAATAAATTTATTAAAAATATAAATGAATTAAATTGTTAATTAAAAAACTATATTAAAAATTAATTTATTTAACTAAAATCATTAAAAATGTTATTAATAAAAATTTAAAAAAACTATATGGGCTTTTTGGGGTTCATTAAAGAATGCTGGAGGTATATAAGGGAGAGGGAAGGGGGTTATAAGGATGTGAGGGATTAGTGGGTAAAAGGGGAGGCCTAGAAGGAAAAGGAGCCTAGAGATGATTTAAAATGGACCCTAGTAGTATTCGATTAAGGAGGAAGGGAGGATCTCGGGTGTGGGTTCCTCCCTAAATAAAATATTATTTTTTGTTTTAAAACAAATCCCAACCCAAATACATGACGAGCCTTGTTATATAATATAACCTTGAAGCCCGTTAGTTGTGTTATGGAGAATGGCAGAAGGCGTGTAGATTTTAGAAATTGAATTGAATTTTTCTTCCAGGCTAGTATTCAATTTTTTTGGTTTTTATATATTTTGTTTTTTTAATATTTGTAGTTATATACAAACTACATATTGTTATTATATATTTTTTTATAGTTTATTAAATATTTTTTTATATAAATGAGTGTAGAAATAACTCGAATTTTCAGTTGCTAATGAAATCAAACTGAAATTAATAGGCACAGATTAATTCTACTAAATTCTGCGGAATGAAAAATGACAATAGAAACACATACAATCATTCAATCACAATTAACACAACTTTTAATGGGGAATCCATTGGGGAAAAACCCATCCTATGTTTGTATTATATCATATGAGAACAATGATTTATTATAGTGACTGCTTGAATGCTTGAAGATAAATCTGTGATGTAGTACTGATCTCCTCCTCCCAAATCTGCTCTCGCCAATACTTAGCCAAAATAGACCTCTTGATTCCTTCTATTTCCTTGTGTAATTCTTGAGGAAATTATCTCACCTGCTACATGAATACACTTTACACTCACTATTATATAATAATTATTACATTATTCCTTTTCTCTCCAATTTCACTAGACAATTCAAATTCCATGCATGACTAGGTCTATTTTTAGTAAATTGGCTAGTTAACTTAGAGTTAGATGAGTTTATAACAGTTACAACTACTCAACTAAACTCACAATGACTGTATTCTAGACTAGAGATCAGATAATTGACTTTCACTAAAGATAACACCTCTAGATAGCTAGATCTTAGCCACCAACTTGCATACAACTCTATCTCTAGCCCAGAAACTTGAATTGATTGACCTAACTGAGTAATTTGGCCATGTCACTCCTGCTAACTGCTTGAAAACTCATCTTGCTAAAGTGGAAATTAGAATTTCTTCATTTGACTAAGATACAGGTCAAATGAAGCCTTTTCTTACTACAATTTAACACTCCCTCGTAGAAAGAAAAGGGTTCTAAACAATCCCAATCCTTCTCCTATGGAACTCAAACTTGTTTTTTAACAAAGCCTTATGTCTACGTCCTTCTCCTTTATAGGAATGTATTGTAACATAACAATCCTATTCTGCACACAATCTCTCAGGTGGTGGTACCTGATGTATATATGCTTGGAGCTATCATGAAACACTAGATTTTTAGAGAGTTTTATACAACTTTGATTGTCACAGTGGATCAATGTATGCTCAATCCCCTAACTGAAGAGACCAACTAGGATATTCCTCATCCAAATAGCCTCGCATGTTGCTTGACTAATGACCATATACTTAGCCTCTACTGAGCTAAGTTTTAAAAATATCTATTTCTTTTTGTACCAAGAATTTGTTGATGAACCAAAATTGAAGATTGCTCTTGATGTTCTCTTCCTATCTGAGGGACTCCTTGCCCAATCTGCATCTTTGAAGCCTTGAAGATTCACTCCATTAGTCTTCTTGTACAATAAACCAAAGTTTGTTGTGACTCTAAGGTATCTTAGCACATGTTTTGCAGCTTTGTAGTGAAGCTTGGTGGGATCCACTATCAACTAACTAAGTTGGTTCACTGAAAAACAAATGTCATGCCTTGTGTTCACCAAGTACATAAAGGACCCCATCAATTGTCACTACATAGTTCCATCTACTGCCTCTCATGTAGAAGAATTCACTTTCCACTGGATAGTTCTTAGAGGAGTATCCATGGGTTTGAAATCCTCCATGTGGAATCTTTGAAGGATTTCAAAGGTGTTGATGCAAGGCCAATTTTGAGCCTACTCTAAAAACCCACAGTGCCCAGTCTGTTCTAGAAGGACAATGCCTACAACATAGTTCACATGCTCATTTCATGGAATATAAATCCCTTCCAAATACAAATCACGGTGGTAGAATTAAAGGTTATGATCCTTTACATAACAAACCGATCATAGTGGGAGGAGTCGAAGGGTAATACCATTTTCAAGACTCGTAGTATTAGCCTTATCTATTAAAACAAGTGCACATACCTCTGTCTACACCCTTTTCTAAAATTCAACTATTTCTTGTACAATACCATGCCCTATAACTTTTTTCTCCGTCATTCTAGTCTAGTCCTTTTGATACCCGATGCATAATTAAAATTAGTCTCGTGCTTCCATGTTGCCCACTTTAATGATCCTTCCTACACCTTCGCTTATGGGTGTCCACTTGTCACATGAACCCACTCTCAAATTCCCTCTCCTTTCCTTTTTGGAATTAAATGGAAGTCTCAGGTTTTCAATCTTCTGGGATTCTGAGCTTCCGGGCATGGCCCACTCTTCATGTATTTTCACTATGCCATGTATGCTCCACCTATTTATAGCACATATGCCTGAATCTCAATTAAAGTTATTTCTCGGTTTAATGGTCCAGGGAATGGGGAAATTTTATATCTCTTGCAGTTTTGTAATAAATGGATCCCTGGTGCTTGCCAGTTTTTATAAATTGTAATTCATAAAAATTACGTGCTTCCAACCCTCCATCCTGAAACATTTAACTTCATATCCTAACTCTCTCATGTGACATATATCGACACTATCAAATGAAAAAATTCCATCACGAGAAAAAAACTAAGTGTTGCATTGCTTCTTCTTTGTTCTACTCCTTCGGCTTGATTTTGTGGCTCTTGTCTCGTCTGGTTGAAATTTGGCTCGGTCTCTTCTTCATGCTCTTCTCTCGACCTTCATCTTCAAACCTCCCTCTATCTTATACTTAGTGTTCAGTACTTTAAAAATATTCTTGTATCCTATGGTTAATGGATCATTGGTCATTCATTGATTAATGATTAACAAGAGTCTCTCCTGAACTGTGGTCTTTGTTATCACTCCAGAAAACTCTCCTAGGTTGCAGCTCGGAGATGCCTGGTAACATATAATCTTCAATATTGTTCTCTGAACTATTGGAATAAATTATGGTTTGGATCAAGCCATATAATCATTTCAACTATGTTTTTACTCAAGACATGCATGAACACCCTCAGCTTACAAGGCTTTAGACCACTAATGTTCAATAGTTTGTAGATTCAATGAATGGATGGAGAATACTGACCATACCAGCAGATGCATATATATAATCACTTATGAATGGCTAGCTACAGGCAACAAATGAGAAAACTGATTTTACTGGCAGATGCATATATAATAACACATACGAATGGCTAGCTACAAGCAATAAAGAAGCTTGCAAATCTAATTTATCAATGCAGAGATAAGATGACAGTTATCTGACATTAGATACGAAAGAAACATGAACAAACTGCTCAAGTGAAATCTTAGAACATAAGAGAAAATGAACATTGAACATATAACAACGAAAGAAGCTTGTATTGCTAATGAATGAAGATGAGAAGCTTGAGCAGCAAAGTCTCAGTAGTCTCCAGAAGTTGAACCTTTATTACATCTAGTTTCCAGCCTTTTATAGGCCATTTACAATTCTCCTGAGCTCTCCAAGGCTCGGAGTCTTAATCTATCCTCTTTGTCCCTTCATTGTTTGACATCTTGAATCGGCAAGCATGGCTTGGAGGTTTTTTCTCCTTATGACAGAGGAATAAACACCTTCAGGTATTCTGGTTGCGCTCACAAGGATCTCTCTCATGCCAGAGATGCCCCATGATCTCTTTGGGTTTAAACGGGTTGTGTTGCATTGTTGATGCTCAATGATCAATTCTGTTGCAGGCTACATCATGCTGTGCTGTCACCTTTCCACTTCCAGCCTTCTGTCTCTGTCTCTCGACCTCTTTTAGGTGATGGAATGGCTATTTGGGCCTCTGCGATCTCTTTAAAATGTTTAATAATGATTGTTTTTTGTTCTATACAGAAAACATTGTAATACTGAGAAATCCCACCCATTCTGTGTCTTTCGGACTTCAAAAGTCCTCAAGTATGGTTTATTTATCTATCGAGTCCACCCTTGGGTCACTGTCGCCTATCGCAAGTGGCCTAGCCCTGTGTTTCCCTTTTTATTGAAATACTTTGAAAAACACGAGAAATACATGAAAATGGCCTCCCTCCGTACTTCAAATTTTATAGATTTCACTTCTCGGACCCTTTTGGGTCTGGGCTTCATCGCAATCGATGTCGGCCAATGCTCCCTTTGTATTTCATTATATAATGAAATACACGAAAAATTCACTGAAAATGGCTTTGGTGCAGACCTGAAATCTTATGAAATATCATTTATAATGTCGTCGGATCCGCTGATCGAGTCACACACTTATTTATGTAAAGGCCCTGCCCCTTAAGGTTTCTCTAATTGCGATCCGCCGATGTAGCGTGGGTCGTCAATCTGCATGCGTGATCGACGGTCCACGTTTAATTGTTGATTGTTATCGATCATTCTGTATTGTAATCATCGATAGCTCCTACCGATGCGACCTGCTGATCTGATAATCGGGGATCGTTGATCAGTGGTGTCTTGTGCCGATTGCCACTGCCCGCTGATCAGATCCACCGATTGTGATTTTCCGCTTAGATCTCGGTCGTTGATCGGCCAGATCTAATGGCTATTATGCCTTCTTAGTTTTAAGCCTGCGATAATGGTTTTCGCTATTTTTCTTTGGTTTTTTCCTCTCGATAGTGATTTTCTGCCCTTCCAAGGGCTCTTGACATGCGATCGTTGGGATTTTTAAATGATCTTAAGAAATATTTGAAGACTTTGGGGCATACTTGGATCCTTTGGCTTGATTTTAAGAAGAATTTGAAGCCTTTGGTAGTGTTTTGGATCCATTTTTGGGCCAAATGCTTCCAAGGCTAACACTTGCTCCTTCTGGGAATGAAATCCTCCCTGTGAGATTTCAAGAAGTACAGAACAATGCCTTTCCTGTAAAAAACAAGATCAAATCTTCCTCCTAGTGTTGCATTGGGCATGGAGTCTATTTTGCAATGAAAATAAAAAGTGGAAAAAGCATATTTACAATACCAAGGCTTTAAAGCCTTAAATGAAATAAAGTTTCAAAAACTACCCATTGACTGGGCCATCTAAAACATCCCCTACTTCCTTTAATGCATCCCTTTTGAGAAAACAGTCACCAAACTGAAAATTGATCCTTTTTACCTTTCTATCAAAGGTTTCTTTCTCTTGGTCAATGTGTATATCAACAAAATCATCAAAGACTTGCAAAAGCCTATTGATTTGATCATCTACTTCAAAAACCTTCCATCATTTGGTATTATCAGGTAGAGATGGTCTATATTTCACCTCATCTTTGTATGCTTTCACCCTTGGATGTTTTTCTTGGAAGGTTTTGTACACCTGCTAAATGATAAGGTCTGCTTCATACTCTACTGTGTCATTTGTGACCTGAAAAGTTAATATAAAAGTTGAATCAATGTATTCCTCTGTGATCTAGCAAACTGGTTTCTTAAGCTAAGTAGAGGCCAACTGAGCTTCCCTATATAACCTCCTACTTTCACCTCCAAAAACTGGGACAGTAGCATAAGATAGATCATTTTGCATTGTTCCACCTAATCTCTTGATCCAACCTCTGGAAAGTAACATGCCAAACTTGGGGGGGACATCTGCTACCACAATATCCATCATCATGCTTTTCATGGGTAGCTGAGAAAAAGTGATGGCTAGATCCTTGATTAATCCCATGCATTCCACTTTTCTAGAGTCAAAAGAAAATAGGTCATGGTAAGGCTTGGTAATGTCAAGACCCAATTTATCCATTATAGCCTTGGGCATTAGATTATGGCTGGCTCCAGTGTCCAGAAGGCAATTGTGAAGGATTTTATCATGAATAGACAAAGAAACATAGAATGATGGGGAGTTTTCTTCATAATTTTCAATCATTAGGCTAAGAATAATAGCTGGTTGGTCATCTTGCAGATTTACATAGTTAATGGAGGCTTGGATGGATTTAGGCTAAAGAGCCTCAAGGATAGATTTCTTGAAGGACTCATTCTTCACTAGTTCAATCAGAGGCACAGGTATTCTTCGCTTATGGATTTTTGATTGAAAACTGAAAGGAGAAGGAGACTTTTCAAGTCTTCTTTCCTCTATGGCTGGAGATTTGGGGATGATGGGATCAACTACAGGCTGCTTCTGCTTATTAGCTTTTTGTTCTATAGGGACAAAAACTCTTTGAATAGGAGTTTCCTTGGCATTATTCATCTTTGACCTTAGATTATATTTGTGATGATCTTCAGTTTGTAGAACAGCTTCACCATCCCACTCTTAGCTGATTTGATCGTTGAATAATGACTTCTCATAGGCAACTAAGGTCAAAAAGGGGCATTGCCTTTGTCTTCAATATAATTGATCTCATCATCCTCTTCAAACTGCTCTTCCTCCACGACTACGTTTTGAAGAGGGCTCTTCACCCTTTGGTCTTCATTGGCATCTTTTCTTCTTTTCAAGATTTGCAACTGCTTATTAGCTCTTCTATATGGATTTGGATCTCTAGGAACAAAGGTATTAGGAACCATTCCTTTCCTAGAGTACTGCTCAACCTTTAATTTCGAGATTTCAGAGGCTAATGACTCTATCATCTTGGTCATTTTATCAATCTTGGGATCCGAGGATGATGAAGACTCACCCCTCTGTCTCCTTCTATCAGCATTTCCCTTGAGCTTCTCTGCAGCCATGATGTTTGATTCTACTTCCAAGGTTGCATCCTTCATATCAGCCAAAGTAGCACATCACCTCTCCCTCAACAATAAACAAAAGTTAGAATCAAAGGCACTAGCATAGATGAGTCTAGCAGAGGTAGTGGTGGGTTTTATTTTAGCTGGTAACTTGTTGTACATGCGATTAAACCTCTTATTAAAATTAGAGATCAACTCATCATTTTCCCTCTTTAAGTTCCCAAACTTAGTGTGGTAGTAAAGGAGATCCTTCTTATCTCCCCAGTGCTTTAGGAATGCATCATATAAAGCTTCAATATCTGCTATAGATCTTGGGGTTAGTTCTCTGAACCATTTTCTAGCCTCTCCATCTAGGCTTTGGACAAAGACTCTCATCCACACATCATCTTCACTAATGTCCAAATTATCAACATAGCTATAAAATGACTCAAGATGTTCTTTAGCAGTAATACCTTTAGTCCCAATGAACTTAGGCCTATATTTTTGATATTCTCCAGGAGGCATGGCATTCAAAGGAGTGGGTAGTATTAGAGGTCCATACCTAGTAGCTATGATCCTTTCCATTTTGGTAGGTTCTTGTGGACCTGCCATAGTTGTGGTGGCTAAAAGAGTACTAGTAGTCTGAATAATAGAGGGCTGAGGAGTGACTGATAAGACTAAAGGAGTATGATGGATAGGAGGTGAGGTTTCCTTTGGGCTTGCAACAAAAGGAAAACCTAAAGAATAAGGAGCTTTATGAATATTTGAAAGTTTTTCTTCACTGCTAGTATTAGATGCTATACTCTCAACATGTATTTGTTCTATTACAGGCCTTTCTTGAAGAGATATAGGAGATTGTTTAGGTTTACCTGAACCTGATGCTCCTTTTTGCAATACCTTCCTCTCTTTGATTATTTTTTCAGGGTCAAGTACTGGGTCAGCTTGTAGCTTCTAAGGATTTCTCCGAGTATGCCTCACAAACTGAGCCAGAACTATGAAGTGGAGTCACCAAGAGGTTCAACCTCTAGTAGAGTCACTAGATAGATGACTACAACCAAAAAAGTGCCCAGGCTTTGTCTATCATCAAAGTTGGATCTATGTCATTTCCTAGGGAAGCTGAAATTCAGTTTATTCTCCCTGGCAACAGCGCCAATTATGTTATCACTCCAGGAAAATCTCCTAGTTTGCAGCTCACAGATGCTTGGTAACATATAATCTTCAATATTGTTCTCTAAACTATTAGAAAAAATGATGGTTTGGATCGAGATAGAAAACCATTTCAACTATGTTTTTACTCAAGACATGCATGAACACCCTTAGCTTACAAGGCTTTAGACCACTAATGCTCAATAGTTTGTAGATTCAACGAATGGATGGAGAATACTGACCACACCGGTAGATGCATATATATAAACACATATGAATGGCTAACTACAGGCAGCAAATGAGAATATTGTCTGTACTGGCAGATGCATATATAATAACACATATGAATGGCTAGCTATAGGCAATACAAAAGGTTGCAAATCTAATTTACCAATGCAGAGATAAGATGACAGTTATCTGGCATTAGATACAGAAGAAACATGAATAAAATGTTCAAGCGCAAGCTTAGAATAGAAGAGAAAATGAACATTGAACATATAATAGCAAAAGAAGATTGTATTGCTAATGAATGAAGATGAGAAGCTTGAGCAGCAAAGTCTTAATAGTCTCTAGAAGTTGAACATTTATTACATCTAGTTTCCAGCCTTTTATAGGCCTTTTACAATGCTCTTGAGCTCTCAAAGTCTCGGAGTCTTTACCTATCCTCTCTGTCCCTTCATTGTTTGATTCCATGAATCGACAAGCATGGCTTGGAGGTCTTTTCTCCTTCTGACAAAGGAATAACCACCTTCAGGTCTTTTGGATGCATTGGCAAGTATCTCTCTCGTGCCAGAGATGCCCCATGATCTCTTTGTGTTTATTTGGGTTGTGTTGCATTGTTGATGCTTCATGATAAATTATGTTGCAGGCTGCATTGTGCTGTGTTGTTGCCTTTCCACTTCCAGCCTTCTGTCTCTGTCTCTCGGCCTCTTTTCAGCCTCTTTTAGGTGATGGAATGGCTATTTGGGCCTCTGTGATCTCTTTAAAATAATTAATAATGATTGTTTTATGTTCTATATAGAAAACGTTGTAATACTGAAAAATCCCACCCATTCTGCTTCTTTCGGACTTCAAAAGTCCTCAAGTATGGTTTATTTATCTATAGGGTCCGCCCTTGGGTCATTGTCACCTATTGCAAGTGGCCTAGTCCTATGTTTCCCTTTCTATTGTAATACTTCGAAAAACATGGGAAATACATGAAAACGACCACCCTCCGGACTTCAAATTTTATAGGTTTCACTTCCTGGACCTGAAATCGGCACTGTCCAAGGCTCCCTTTGTATTTTGTTATATAATGAAATACACGAAAAATGCACTGAAAATGGCTTTAGTGTGGACCTGAAATCTTATGAAATATCATTTATAATGCCATCAGATCTGTTGATCGGGTGGCACACATATATATGTAAAGGCCTCACCCCTTAAGGTTTCTCTGATTGTGATCTGTTGATGTAACATGGGCTATCAATTTGCGCATGCGATCAACGATCCACATTTAATCACTGATTGCAATCGCTTATTTCTTATTGTAATCGTTGATAGATCCTGCCGATGCAACTCGCCGATCTGATCATTGGAGATCACTGGTCGACGGTGTCTTGTGTCGATTGCCACTGCCCGCCAATCAGATCCACCGATTGCGATTTGCTGCTTAGATCTAGGCCGTTGATCGGCCAGATCTAACAGTTGTTGTGCCTTCTCAGTTTTAAGCCTATGATAATTGTTTTTCACTGTTTTTCTTTGGTTTTTTCCTCAAGATAGTGATTTTCCGCCCTTCCAAGGGCTCTTGGCATGTGACTGTTGGGATTTTTAAATGATCTTAAGGAATATTTGAAGACTTTGGGGCATACTTGGATCCTTTGGCATGATTTGAAGCAAATTTTGAAGCCTTAGGCAGTGTTTTGGATCCATTTTTGAGCCAAATGCTTCCAAGGCTAACAATCTTCCCTATAGTTCTCTTGTACAACTACAAAATGTACAGACACACAACCAGTCATTTGAAAAAAATATTATATTACTAAATATAAACATAATTTTACAGAAGGCCCTTCTTTGGCCTAATTTACATCATTTGGCCCATGCCAGTCCTAGCCAAATCTTGGCTTTTACAAACCTCTTTCTTGAAAACCACTCACTCTTGTCCTTTGTCATTTTCTTGATAATTATTTAAATACAAAGTGATTTTGAACCAATTCCTTTCATATCTAAATAATTCTTACCTAAAATCACTAATTTAGGATTCTTAGATCCATAAATCACACATTGATCTAACTTCCCCCAAATATCTCTAACACTCCCAAATATTCTCGAGGTTTATTCATAAAAATATATTTGATTACAATTCCTCTTCCTAAACACATTTTTCTCTAGAATCTTTTAAAAAATATAGGGAAAAAGAATAATTAATCATTACATTCAAATAGGGAACCAACTCCCTTAGTAAACAGAAAACCCCCTAGTCTAGTCAAAACACATTTTTACTTGGAAGTTAAATGATCCTACACCAAACTCCAAACATGGAAAAATTTCATGGTCTCTTGGCCATGTGCTTTCATGTGTTGCTGAAATTCCTTCTAGATCAAAATCTTTTGTTTGTAGTTGGTCTCTTTCCTTGTTGTGTTTACGCTGTTCTGTTGTCTTTTCTTCTAGAGGCTTCTAGATCTTGTGTTGCAATTTCCCACTTTCTCTGCTAATGTAGAGTTATTCTATCAACATATCTTTCCTTGTTACCTTTTCTCTTATGGTTGTGGTACCTGATTTTTTTGGATGTTCTTTTCATCAACAAACATACTTCATCAGTCACCATGTTGATTTATTCCTTTGGATGAATATTGTTGCTGCTCCCACTCTTTAACTGCTACATGCCATGTTCTGTCATAAGAGTAGACCTCTTATCCAATTTTTGTTCACATCCTTGTTGCTCATACTTAGCATTTGTTTCTTCTTTCAACTCTGTCATTACATTCAAAATTTGTAGCCCTTGGTTCTCTAATTTATATTCCAAAGAATTCAACTCTTTGTAGAATTCAAAATCAGTTTGAATTGTGTCCTCGTCCCCTATGCAATCATGTTCTTCTTCTAGCCATTCTTCTAATATTTTATTTCTAGCTCCTTTTGTACTTGTTTCTTCTTCATACATGAAACTTTCCTCAAACATGTTTGCATTTTTCGCTTCAGATAATGCTGTTCTATCCTCTTTTATGACATAAATTAAAATTTCTTCTTCTTCAGTTTCCTCTGCTGCAATATCTCCATCATATTTTAAATAAACAAATATATGTGCACATTTGTTTCTATATCATCCATCTCCACTACAATCCTTAGTTCTTTGTCAACCTGTATAAGCACATCATCAAGTTGTTGGCCTTGTCAAACCTGAAAACAGAAACCAAGTCTCAAATTAAATACAAGAGCCTTTTCTTTTGTTTCCTTAAGTGTCTTCCTCATCTACAAGTTGGTTTGAAATATTTTCATAGTCCACTAGACTGCTAATAAATTCCTCCTCAATATTTTTGTTTTTTCAGCATTGGAGAAATAACTTTGTTCAAAAATTTCAGCTTCATGCATACCTTGTTTTCTTTTACCATTCCCAACAAGTGCATAAGTATTTTTCCTCACAGGTGCTCCTTTTTTTTCCAAACTATCTCGTCACCCTTGACTTCTTATAACTTTTGCTGAGCTATTTCATTGAGCTAGGTTACTCTTGTCAACTTCTTCTTTACCATCTTCATTCTACAAATTATGCAATGTCCCCTTTCCTTTTCTCCAAATATTTCTAAATCCTTAAAAAATAACTAAATATACTTATCAAAAGAAAACAAGCTAATCCAATCATGCCTCTCAAATTTATCTTACAATTTTAAAAAAATTGATCTCGGATTTCCTCATAATGTTTTCTTCCCATGGAAGGTTCCTAGTATTGCTCATCCTCCAACTTGGTTAACATATGTTGTCTCTTACTAGCATGGCCTTGTCCTTGTGGAAATTTAACCACTTCCAATTTTCCACCTGCAAATATACACTTACAAAAATAATAAAAACAAAAATTATGAGATAGTCTAGTCTCAGGAGATGCTTATAGCATCTCTACATCATCATCTTCCTCTTCAAGGATAGGCCCTTTTTTCAGGTTTACAAATGGATTTTCTTAGTTCACATTGAGCTTCTCTAAGTGCTTCTTCTTCCTCTACTTGTTGCATTAGCTTCTCAACATACAACTCTTTGACATGCCACTTTACACTTCTTTCCACATAAATACCTTTCTTCAACCTTGTTAATAATCATTTTTTCCACTACTTTATTTTCTATCATAGTTGCTTCTTTAGCTTATTGAGTTCTACTTTCATCTCATCCAACTCTTTATCTCTTTATTCATTAGTCATATTCTTCTTTGTAACCTTTTTTCTGGTATCCTTTTTCCTGTTTTGTGGCTTCCTTCTCGACTTCCTCTTCGATTGTATGCCATTTTCTTCATCAACCTCTCCTCCGTGAGCTTCTCCATTCCCACTGTGAGCTAGAACCAACCTTTACAATAGCAATTTTCTCCTCTTTTTTCCACATGATACCTCACCAAACTTCTTCTCCTTTGAGCTTAGTATTTTGGCACCTTGTTGGTGCTCTCTTTTGGAATCAATGAGCACTCCTCGCTCTAGGTTGTTGCAAGTTTTCTCACTATCCCTTCTGGATGAAGTTTCTTTACAACACCCTTGCTGCAATATTTCTTTAATAAGCTTACTTTGAGACCTCAGTTTTCTCCCTTTTCTCCTTATGTTACAATTTTTTTCTTCCACCTCTACCACTATGTTTCTTCCACGACTACCTATTACTTTACCTGTCATTTATCCCTCCAATAGCTTCAGCAATTGTCAACTTTCTTCACTAGACCATTTTATACACTTCAACTCATGGTAATCTAACATTCAAATTTCATTCTACTGTAATTAACTCATCCTACAACAATCCATCACTTCCTCTTTATCCATTCCTTTTAGAAAATAAATACTTTCAAAATTTAGAACAAATTCTTCTTACCAGGCCTCTCTAAATCTATATTTTAGCAAACCTACAATCTCATTCAAACTCTTCCAAATCTAATCCTTCTTCTAAAAATTATTGTTTGCTTCTTGTGTGGGTTCTTGTTTCCTTTCCTCTTCCTTATTTTTCAATGCATTCCAATTTGATTGCTGCAATTTCCATGTTCTTCCAAGCTTACTATTTCTTAACAGTTATACGTTTCTGAGCTTCCCAACTTTTCAGAGCTTTGTAGCTCTAATACCACTCTGATGCAAACCCAAGTTTGAGCTTGCCTTAAAAACCCATAGTGTGGATTTTGTTATGGAAAAGTATTACCTAAAACTGAGTTCACATACTCACTTCATGGGATATGAATCCCTTCTAAATACAAATAACAACAAAATAATTAAAGGTTAGTATCCTTTACATAATGAACCAATCACAGTGGGAGGAGTTGAAGGGTATCACCCTTTTCAAGCCTCGTGTTCTTGACCTTATCTGTTAAAATAGGCATGCATACCTCTCTCTACACCCTTTTCCAAAATTCTACCTTTTCTAATATAATACCATGTCTTATAACTTTGCACTCCAGTATTCTGGTCTGGTTCATTTGATACCCAATGCATAATCAAAATCAGTCTAAGCATTTGGGGTCAGCCACCTTAATTGTCCTTCCTATAGCTTCTCTTATGGGTGTCCACTTGTCACATGAACCTGCTGTCAAATTCCCTCTCTTTTCCCTTTTGGAATTAAATTGAAGTCCCGAGATTTTAGGCTTTCAGGCTTCTGGGCTTCCAGGTATGGCCCATTGTTCATGTCTTTTCATTGTGCCACGTATGCTCCACCTATATGTTCCACTTATGCCTAGATATAAATTAAACTTGTTTCCTGGCTTGATATTCTAGGGTAACAAGAAAAGTTTATGTCTCTTGGAGTTTCATTAATAGACAAATCCCTAGTGCCCATCGATTTTTAGAAATGGAAATTTGTAAATCTTACGGGATTCTGATCCTCTGTCTCAACATTGTTAACTCCATCTCCTAGCTCTATCATGGGATGTATCCTAATGTTGTCAAATGAAGGACTTATGTCATGAGTAAAAAACTAAGTGTTGCATTGCTTCTCTTTGTTCTACTCCTCTAGTTCGATTATGTGGTTCTTGACTCCTATGGTTCAAAATTGGCTGTATCTCACATTTATGCTCTCTTCTTTTCCTTCATATTAAAACTTCCCTTCTGCTTATACTCACTGTTCGGTACTCTAAAAACATTATTGTATCATCTGGTTAATGGATCATTGGTCATTCATTGATAAATGATCAACATCAGTCTCTCCTAAATTGTGGTCTTCCCTGCAACAACTAAATTTCTCTCATACAATTATAACATTTACAGACACACAACCACTCATATGAACACAATATTATATTACTAAATATAAACACAAATTTACAGAAGGCCCCTCTCTGGCCTGATTTACATCATTTATCCCATTTTGGTCAAAGCCAGATCTTGGCATTTACAAGCCTCTCACTCGCACACCACTCACTCTTGTCCTTTGTCTTTTCCTTGATAATTAATTACATACAAAGGGATTCTAAACCAATTCAATACATATCCAAATAATTCTCACCTAAAACGACTAATTTAGGATTCTTATATCCACAAATACCTCATTGTTCTAACTTCCCCCAAATATCTCTAACTCTCCCAAATATTGTCGAGATCTACTCATAAGAATAAATTTGATTACAATTCCTCTTCCTAGATACATATTTCTCTAAAATCTCCTAAAAATATAGGGAAAACAAATAATTAATTGTTACATTCAAATGGGGAACCAACTCCCTTTGTAAACAGAAAACCCCCTAGTCTTTTCAAAACACATTTTGACTTGGAAGTTGAATGATCTTGCATTAAGTGTACTTCCCTTGTCTAACAAATATCTCTCCATCTCCCTCCACAAATTCAAGCCAAGGAAGTAATGCATCAAACCCATATCCTTCATCTTGAACTCTCTGGAAAGGTCCTCCTTACAATATTGGATCAACCTATCATCTCTTGTTAGTATCAAATTATCCACATAGAGAACTAAGATGAGCAGACAACCATCTACCTTAATGTAGTAGAGATTGGCATCTGCTTCACTTTTTTTGAATCCCAATCCACTGAGATAAGAATCTATGCTAGTGTATGAATCATGAGGTGCCTTCTTGAGACTATAGAGGGATATATTGAGTCTACACACATGTGTCTCCCTGCTAAAGGTCTCGAACCGTTCAAGTTGCTCAATGTAGATCTCTTCCTCAACCACTTCATTGAGGAAGGAAGTTTTAACATCCATTTGCTGGATCCTCCACCCCAACTTTGCTGCCAATGTAAGCATGGTCCTGATAGATGAGTATCTTTCCATAGGGGAAAATTTATCCTCATAATCAATCCCCTCCACCTGTGAGAATCCATTAGCCACAAATATGGCCTTGTACTTATCAAAACTGCCATCAGTTGCATATTTCACTTTATACAACCACTCGGAACTAATAAATGACTTATTCTTAGGTCTGGAATTAGGTAAATTTTTAGGTCTAAAATGGGCCTCCTAAGGATATTATAAATAATGGTGGAAATAGTAAAATAACATTAGATTACACCATCAAATTTTAGAGGAAAAAAGAAAAAAGCTACTTTTTCAACTCATATTTTCAACCTATCTCCTTATGGTTTTACTAAAATATCAAGCGTGAGCACTCATTGGATGCATAATTTAATTCCTCATCCAAGTTTTATAATTTTGATGGACCATGCTACATGAAAAATTAGAAATACATGAAAAATTTTGATTTCCATCACATATTCAATCACATATTTTTCATATATTCTCAATTTTCACGTAGCAGGGTCCATCGAAAGTATGAAAAATGGGTATTCCTTGGATGAGGAATTAAATTTTCCATGTTATGAGTGGTACAACAATTTCTTTTGACTAAAACCATAGGGAGATAAGTTGAAAATACGAGTTTCAAATATATATATATATATATATATATATATATATATATATATATATATATATATATATATATATATATATATATATGTATATATGTATATATGTATATATATATGTAATGTATGTATGTATGTTATGTATATATATATATATATATATATATATATATATATATATATATATATATATATATTTATATATATATATATATTATATATATATATATATATATATATTAATCTTTTTACCTTTTTACTCCAAAAATGGTGAATTACCTGCCGTGGTTGACATCATCATATTTAATCCTATTGGTTCTTATAAATTTTATTTTAACTGTCCATTTTTGTTTTGAGGCCCATTTTAGACCTCAAAATTTCACTAATGGCACCACCTCCCAAACATTGTTATTCATGATTGATTTATACTCCTCCGCAATGGCAACCAACCAAACTTATTGGGAAGTTACTTCTTTGAAAGAACATGGCTCTGAATCAATCAACTTTGACATGAGCACCATATATCTTGTATATTTTTCTGGCTATCTCCTTTTTTTGCCAAAGGAGCTAGGAGATCCAACCTGCTCTTGAGCTTCTTGCACCAACTTGTCAACCATCTTGATCCTCTTTTACCCTTCTCTGGAAGGCTTTGTATGAGTGGGTGCCTCCAATAATCCTTCTCTCCGCTCCTGCACATGTGGATGCTCCACATAATCCTCTTGGAATGTCCTCTTTCCTTTTAGAAAGATCTTACTCTGTGGACCTGACTGAGGCAACTCCTTTGGAGCTAGAAACTGCTCCTATGGTGGTATGCTCAACTCTCGCTCTAGAGAGATCCTCATGACTTTTTCCTCATCAAATATCATATCTCTCCTCATAACAATCATCTTAAGTGAGGGCATGTACATCAGGTAAATATGATGTATCTCTAAATATCCTACAAAGATCCTCCTCTCTCTAGTGGGCTCAAACTTTTACCTGCTAACTTTTGAGACCTGACAATAGACTATGGATAAAAAATGCGAAAGTGGGAGAAATATGGATTCCTCATAGTGAAAGCATATTCATGTTTTTTCCCGTGGAAAAAGTTGTAATTTTATTCATAAGACAAAATTACATTTTGTAGATGATAAAAGCATATGCATATGATCTTTTTCTATTTTCACAGAAACAAAAAGAATAAAAAAATAAAATACTACTCTTTTCTCCCTTTCTTTTTCTACACCTTTTGCCAACCTCCATTTTTGGGGGTGGCTATTACAATGGATAGCTGGTTTTTGTTTGTATTTATGGGAGAGTCTTTGTCAGAATCATATATTTTTTATCCATGAGTTCGCTTGTTGCAAGATATTTCCATTCCTGTTGGCTAAGTTTCTTGTTGCTGCAAAGGGTTACTGGGAGCTTCCTTTTCCTTTAGTGTGCTGTTCTGGACTTTTTGATCTTCCATTTCTGCTTTATATTTTGTGCCTCTACTGTGTCTTCTTCTTCATCCAAAGGGGCTGTATATTGCCATCCTTTTGGCTTTCTCTGTTGCTTCTTGTTCCATTTAGGGATTTGTTTTGCTTGTGGGCAGGCACTATGAAGGTGGCTTGTTTGTATGCATCCACAACATTAGAATGCTGTATTTTCGTAATCTAAAGGTTGTATCCATTGTGTATTGTTGAAATTTAGTGTTATACTTTCTGGTAATCCTTGGCTAAGGTCTACTTCAACGCATATTCTGGCAAAAGTGAATATGCCCCTTGTGAGTCGATCACTATCAATCTTAAGGAACTTCCCCAAAGTGTTCCATATGGAAATTAAAACATTATGATGCCAGAAGTGTAATGGGAGGTTGTGTAGCCTGACCAAAACTGGCATCTTTGATACCACCATTTTGTTGGCATCGAAATCTAGAAACCAAGGAGTCATGAAGAGCCGTGAGTTGCCCCATAACCATGGTCCCTTATTGAGGATGTATTCCCTTTTCTGTTCTATTTTGAAACTAACTATAAAAATCCCCTTGGGGCATAAGTATATTTCGCAATTTGGTGACCATGTATCATATATCCATTGGTGCAAAACATCATACTTGGGCCATAATCAATTAAATCTGCATATAACTTATTTGGAGTAGAAATATGAGTACAAGTCCTTTACCTCAGGCATTGCAATGGTGAGAGTAGGATTCTTAGTTTTTTGTTCTACAATGTAGGGCCCGGGAAGCTCAGGCAGTGTTTCTGGTTTGGTTTGCACTTTTTCCTTTCCTTTGCCTGCATCCTTAAAGGACCTTGTGCTCCTAGAACTAATTCCAGAGCAACCACCTTGCAGACGGAGATTGATGATGACGGTTGAATCTCTGGTTATATTATAATCTTGAAGGGTGTAGTTATCTTTTAAACTATGACCCACATAGATTAGATTTTTCCTATTAGTTGGTATACCAAGGTGGTTCTTTATTTTATACCTTAGGTCCTGGGTCCTACTCCCCTTGCAAATCCTCCAACAAAAATGCTTGCCTTCCAGCGTTTTGATGAAAATTTGTATGAGATATGCCTTGGTAGGGTGTAGATTTGTCTGAGAAAGGGCTTGATCTATTGCCCAGGTATCCATATCTAACGGATCAAGGCATGTCATGGCTCTGTCTAGTTCTTGCATCTCTGGATCTGGGCTATCTGATGGACTTTCTAGCCTTGCGATGTTCAATATTGTGTCGTTTTCTATTGAGGGGTTGTTGTCTATCAAGTTTTCCCACATTATTGCTTTGCCGTGCACCCCCCCAGTTCCTTCCTGTCATCGAGCTATTGGAACACTCAGATCTAAAAATATTTATTTAGATCTGACCATTTTAGGGGACATTATGCTACATTGATTCCTAATTGAGGGGGGTTTAACCATATCGGAGCCCAAGCAATTACAGTGTGCACCAGATCTAGGGTATGATTTCGAATCCCCCAGAAGTTGACTAGATACGACATCCCCTAGATATTTTCCTCTTGGATTAAGGCTGCCCCAGCATTTTTCATGTGGTTAGAAAGCTCAATGGCATGAGCAATGATAACTCCATCATTCAACAGCTTCGGCATTCCAAACTTGTCCAATACAACATTCCGCCCTCTGAGTCCCGGTGTATTGCCCACGACATCTGCCAATTTATCAATGCCCCTCTGCACTGCTACACATAAAGCCTGATGAATCATTATATCCTTGGCCAACACTCTCACCAAGACCCTGCTACTACTCCTCACTCGATGTTTCACTCTAAATTGACAAGGAGCCATCAGTCTTTGACAAAATGCCATCTTTGTAATCCTCGTATCATCTGGTTGATCTATGGGCAAAAAAAGGTTTAGTGCCCCCACAAAGGTGAAAGCCACGTTGGTTTCCATGCTCAAGATGTGACTCTGAAAGCATATTCATGTTAATTTGGAAGCTCAATGATAAATTCCAATCATGTGATTAGATTCCTCTTTTCGATAAGACCAATTTTGACTTTTGAAACAATTGAATTGGACAAGGGAAAGTGTAGCTTTGAATTGAATCCCCATGTACAGAAAATGATAGGTTGACCCAAAAGATAAATTGGACACCCTTGGAGGGCTATAAATATAATTCAAGTGTCCCTCATTTGGACATCATCATTATCATTCTTCTTTGTTTTATTTGGCTCGCATAGGGCTGAGGTGGTTCATAGAGATTGGTTCGTATAGGTCTGAAATTGCAAGGTCCAAAGCTCCAACATGAGATATAGGGTTTTGGTTTCTATCCATGGGGACGACATAGGAAAGTTTAGTTGCAAATGCAGGCATGTGGGATCATGAGTGCAGTTGGAGGTTTTCAATCGCACGCATGTACACTCTCTATGTGCAGTTAGAAACTAGCATTTGATTTTTCAATTTACCACAATTGGCTCCAAAATCGGTAGTTGACCACACACAATGATAGTTGACGTAGGCTTCTGAATCAGGGTTTTGATTATTAGCATTGTAGGGTTCATCTCTTGGATGTTTATTAGCTTATTTTTCTAGATAGTTTTTTGGTTGAAGATATGGATCATTGTACTCTCTCTTTGATGAAAATTTTATTATAATCTAATAAGAAGAATAATTTGAAATGGTTTTCCCATAGTGGGTTTTTCCCTCATCTTCAAGAGATCCTGGTGTATCTATGTGTAAATTCTTTTCTTCTATTGTTCCTTTATATTCCACTGCATTTATGATAATATTGTTCTTTCTATATAATTGCATGTGTTGTTGAATAATTTTGTGAAAATGATTGATATTATGATGTCGTGGGGGGGAATTCAATATCTAAATGATGAAATCCAATTATATAAGAAAATAATAATATAGGCTTAAGAAAAATTAACATGGTGTCAGAGCTGGACTGAAGAAAAGTCATTGAGATCACCCCTATAAATACACCACTGGTCAAATCAAGTGAAGATGGAGGAGACCTAAAACAATACTAATGTTGCAAGGAAACCCTAGACAATCTGATTATTAGTTTTTGATGGATATTATGAGGTTATGGTTTGGAAGAAACCCTTGATTATGACAAAGATTTGAGATATTCAATCTAGAAACCATTTCATGATCAATGTGAAGATGTTCTAGCACTTGCAACTAATTTGATGTAGCACTAGATAGTATAGTGTCAATGGCCTAATTGTTGATGAAGTTGGTTGAAATATAATGAAGGCAACAATTTTATATGGACAATGGACAATCATGACTCTTGAAGGTTGGTTTAAGAGGGAGACGATCACCTCTTTTATGTTACTTATTTATTGTTACAGGTCATTTTGTTAGATCCAATCAAATGGCAAGAAAACCAAATCAATCAAAATGCCATGATACCTTGCACTCATCCCCTTGCAAATCCTAGAGTTCTCTCTCTCTCTCAAAAATTCCAAGAATTGTAGAATTTCCCACTGTAGATCACATGATAATGCAATATACTAAAGAAAAATACTTGATCTACTTCTACAAACAAACTTGCGGAAGCTTAATCGATTTTGAGCAAGATTAAATAGAACACATATAACAAAGAATGAGAAATCAATCACACATGAATACAAAAGAATACTCTGGGGAAAGCCTCAACTAAAATCCTCGATCTCTGTATTATCATACAAGTGGAAATATGTCTAGATTACACAAAATTTTAGCTCACAAGCTATGCATCTCTCAGTACAATACCTTTGCTACTCATAGATAGTCAAAGTCTTCTCACAAACCTTCTCCTCTGCCCTCCAAGCCCCTTACTTCCTTTTGCAGTTTCTCTTGGGGTCTAATGTTGCCACTTGTGTGAATTCACCTCTCACACTACTCACTAAACTCAGAAGTAACTGCGCAATCCTGAAGGAGATAATTCCTTCTACATGGAAGAGTTTCCTATATAGGAAAAATCCTCCAATTGATAGTACACTGTCCCTTCCTCTGATCTCAACTAGGTCTCTAACGGCGCTGACATGCATGAGTTATCTATGAGAGAATATTCAGTTATTTGAAGTGCAGCAGTTAGATGCATGCATGCATTAACTAATTGAAATCACAATTAGTTCAACAAACTACTTGAACTAATCTAATTGGACTTAACTCAGTTAACTGAGCTAACTAATTACAACTCAAAGTACAACTCATCTTGATCTCCTTAATCAAGGGATAACTTCCTCAATCAAAGGAGAAATTGTTGCATGTCTTCACATAGACTTCATGTTTGACTTCCTACAACTAATTAACTCAAGATTAATTAATTAATTATTTTACAAACAACTGCTAAGATCAAATCCAAATTTTACTTCTCAATTTTAGTTCAGGGACTAATTAAAATTGGAATCTATCCCGAAATACTATTTATAGCAATGTTATTTTTAGCATTTCTTCTTGCTATTTTCAACACTCCCTCTCAACAAGAAAGGCATTCAACTCAAACCCAATCTTGAACCTTTGGAATGTTCTGCATGCAACACTTGGGAGACAAAAAAAAATCTCCCAACTGACCTCCCTGTTGGGCTAGAAACATCCTCCAATGCTGAAGCTTCCTCTGCCACTGACAAGTGCTCCCCCTATGACCTCTAAGCTATTGCAACACTCCATGCATCTCACACCGTTGCACACCTCTCTGTGCCATCCTGTACTGGTGCAATACTCCTGTGCCTCTCGCATTGTTGCAGCCTACTAGCTCTACGCTATCTTGGGATTCCTGCACTGTAGCTCTCTCTGTCACTCCATCCACATCTGTCTCTACCCATTGAGCCAGTCTTGCTACTCCTCATTGAAGCTCCTGTAGCAAGGTCTAATCAAAGAGGTTGGGTACCTCAATGATCCTGCCCCTATTCTAGCCTTCTTGGGACTATCACTCCACATCGCCCCACCTTCGACCTGGAGGTATGGATGCATGTGATCCCTCTACCCACTTGGCTAGAAATTCCCCCCTACTAGAGGTCTCTGCATGAGTGGATACCTCCACTCGGTCTCCTATCAGTTTCTCCTGTTATGGCTTCTCCACAACCTCCTGAAGCTGCTTCACCAATTTTGGTTCCTCCATAATTGTCTAAGACTTCTTCTAGCACTGCATGTTGAGAGGTAATGTACTCTCCCTCTCAATCACCAAGTCTCCAATAGTAGCCTTGCTCCTCAAGGCTTTGCATGCATCTTAAACCTCAAGAGCATACAGGTTCTTGACTCGTGAACTAATATACTTCACCTATCTTGTGGTGATGTGTTTAAGGAAAAGCTTTCCCTTACTAAAGACTACATCATAGCCTTTGTCTTCCAGCATTGCGATCAATACCAAGTTTTTCTTTAGTCTTGGCACATACTTCACATTTGTTAAGGTAATGTGAGCTCCATGCTCCCTCTGAAAAACAACTGTGCCTACTCTTGAGACACTATACTTTTCATCATTACCCATTGCTATGAGTATTTGGAGATCTTTCTCCTCCAAGGTACTGAACAAACTCTTATCGCCAGTCATGTGGAATGAAGCTCCATTATTAAGAAACCAACCACATCCCACCATGGATGAAACCATGCATGCGAAGAGGGTGAAATCCCACTCGAACTGTGAGGCTATTGCCTCACCATCTGATCCTTCCTTGGATCCCTTCTTGGATTTCTTTAGTGGACAATTTGTAGCAAAATGGTCCACCTCATGACAATGAAAGCATCACACTTTCAATTTATCAAACTTCTTCCCACCATAGGAAGAACTTGATTTGCGATGAGAATCCTTCTCCTTCCCTTTCTTTTCCTTACTCGCTAAGGTGCAGTTTTTTTCATCCTCCTTGGAGGAAGAACCATCTCTGGTGCTTCTTCTTGTCTCCTCCTGCATCAGATCTGACCAAAGTCATTCCCAATCTGGCAGTTTCTCTCTTCCATTAACTGAGCCTTGGTAGCTATGCCAGCTCTTAGGAAGACCGAGGAGAGAAAGACTCACCATGTCATCATTGGCTGTCATGATTCCTACACTTCCAAGCTCATCCCTGCAAGTGGTGAGCTTGTTCAGATATGTAGAGATCGTGTCACACTTTTCACACTTGATTTTCTGAAGCTTGTCTTTAAGCGCTAGCTTCCTCTAATCGTTGTTGTTCTAATAAGATCTTTCAATGTTTTCCACATTGAAAACGGTGTCTCCTTCCCATGGAGACTCAAGACTATGTGGTCTCGAACTCCCTCCAGAAGGATTCTCCTCGCTCTAGCCACACATTTCTTCCATTCCACCAATTTTGTAGCATTAGCCGCTGCTGGCTTGGGGACTTCTTGATCAATGAAGTCCTTTAGACCGTTTTCCTCTAATACTGCTTCCATGAGATCCTTCCAGGTTATATAATTCGAGTTTCCATCAAGGGCATACTCGAGTCTTAAACCATTGAATTCCATTGGGCAAATTTGAGATGTTATAATAATTCGAATTCTATAATCATGAACTTGAAACTTCGAACTTCTCCATTCTTTGTATATTGTTCTTCGCTTTCATCACCTTTGCTCCGATACCATGTAGAATTTCCCACTGTAGATCACATGATAATGCAATATACTAAAGAAAAATACTTGATCTACTTCTACAAACAAACTTGCGGAAGATTAATCGATTTTGAGCAAGATCAAATAGAACATAGATAAAAGAGAATGAGAAATCAATCACACATGAACACAAAAGAATACTCTGAGGAAAGCCTCAGCTAAAAACCCGGATCTTTGTATCATCATACAAGTGGAAATATGTTCGGATTACACAGAGCTTTAGCTCACAAGCTATCCATCTCTCAGTAAAATCCCTCTTGCTGCTCATAGACAGCCAAAGGCTTCTCACAAACCTTCTCCTCTGCCCTCCAAGCCCCCTATTTCCTTGCACAATTTCTCCTCGGGTCTAATGCTACCACATATGTGAATTCACCTCTCGCACTACTCACTAAACTCAGAAGTAACTGCACAATCCTGAAGGAGATAATTCCTTCTGCATGGATGAGTTTCCTATATAGGAAAAATCCTCCAACTGATAGTACACTGCCCCTTCCTCTGATCACAACTGGGTCTCTGACAGAGCTAACATGCATGAGTTATCTATGAGAGAATATTCAGTTATTTGAAGTGCAACAGTTACATGCATGCATGCATTAACTAATTGAACTCATAATTAGTTCAAGAAACTACTTGAACTAATCTAACTGGACTTAACTGAGTTAACTGGGCTAACTAATTACAACTCAAAGTACAACTCATCCTGATCTCCTTAATCAAGGGATAACTTTCTCAATCAAAGGAGAAGTTGTTGCATGTCTTCACAAAGACTTCATGTTTGATTTCCTACAACTAATTAACTCAAGATGAATTAATTAATTATTTTACAAACAACTGTTAAGATCAAATTCAAATTTTACTTCTCAATTTTAGTTTAGGGACTAACTAAAATTGGAATCTATCCCAAAATACTATTTATAGCAATGCTATTTTTAGCATTTCCATTTTTTCATTCCTTGTTTCTATGTCCAACACTGGTACCTGAAATGCTATTTATAACATTTCTTGTTGCTATTTTCAACAATAATTATGGGTAAAAAAACTTAAAACCCTAGTTTTTTGACCCATCACAATTTCCCTTTGACCAACCTGCACTATTGCATGTTGTACATTGAGAAACTGTACTAACCAATGTGTGTTGCCTTTGTTGCAAGTGTTATGGCTCTTGAATTTTGGTAAAAATAAAAAAACAATTTAGAACATTCTCTTTCCAGAAGCTTCTAGAGTGATTCTAACCATTTACTATTAAATTAAACCTTTAACTCTTATGTTTGAGGTCTTATATGTTATCCCTAGAGCTCATCCTCCCTGATATGTCGATCTAGGTCCTAGATTGGGAAATATAAAACCACCCTGTTTACCCTATAAATTCATTGCCTCCTGTTAGGGTCCTATAATTCATAGGATTAAATGATGATTGAATGTTTTCTTTTAGTATATCCAATTGTAAATAATATTGTATGTTGGAAATGATTTCCAAGAAAAGAGATATAAATAAAAATAAAAAATGAAAATAGGGTATATATAAAAAAAATTGAGTAGAAAAAGAAAAAAAAGGATGAAAAGGATCCTATAAAAAATAGAACTGAAAGTCATGCAAATTCAAATGACACTACTAGATAAATGCTTTGATTTTCTAGAATAAATGGATTATTGTGTGCAGCTTGTTTAAAATGCCACAACCCCGAGTCATTGTTTGGGTCATACAGTGTAACCATGATCAAACAAGTTTCAATTTCTACTAATTAAGTTAGAGAATAAATTAGCCAAACTATGTAATCTTGGCTAAAATAGTTAGGTAGATTAGGAAAATAAATTAGCCAAACTTTGTTATCTTTGCTAAAAATAGTTAGGTGCAATAGGTGAGTAAATTGATCTAACAGTTTAATCTTGATTATTCAATTACCAAGGTTGGGTTGTAGTTAGATTAGATGAGTTCCATTTTTAAAAAGAAAGAAAATAAAATAAGGGTTTACCCCTCTAAATGCACCCTTGGTTAGTCAAAATTACCTTAGTCTAGAGGAAAATAGAGATCAAAGAGTTGGGCATTAAAAAAAAAAAATATTTCGGGTCGTCCTATGCTTGGAACAAAATATAAGTTTATCCAAAGTCTGGAGTTCATATTATAAAGTCCCAAATGACAAAATTTGTTTCATTGTATTTGGTTAAACCCCATGCCCCATCCAAACATGGATTGTCATTGATGACTAGATCAATGACTCCCAGGGTCTTTCGCTCCCCCACGCCTCGTATATCTTTATCAATGAAGGGGGATTTCGAAAAGGTGGTTTCCTCGTCCAGCCCACGGCTCCATGTCACTCCCTCATTCTTTCGCACCTCCCCCACCATACCGCATACCTCTCACCCCCCTCGCCCCCCCATCCCCCCCGAAAAACCACCTCCCCACAATTTCTTCTTGCCAATGTTCCTTGCACTTATTCTACCACTCCCTCCATGAAACCTGCACCCTACACCCTAACCGTTAAGAATTTATTTTCCCACTTAAATTACCGTTAATCTCTCTAGCGTCCTCATGCCTGCAATGGACACATTCTCAACCATAAAAACACTGGAATTTCCCGCATTTTTTTCCCTTTGCTATCTTAGGACTCTATAGGTGTTAAACTTCACAATTTACGCATTTGTTTGACTAGATATCAGTAGAGGACTACCAATGGCCGAATCATCATTGTCATTACAAGCCACCTTTGGTTTTTATGTTTTTCTGGTTAATTTCCTAAATTCCCCTATCTTCTTGTTCCTCACATTTCTGGATATTGCTCCCAAAAGTCAGACTACCACCAGTGTTGAGAATCCCATGATCCCTCCCCCCATTGACCTGGATCATCTTCCTTTGGTCGACCATGATTATAAGATCTCAGAACCAAAGTGCGAATTCTTTTTTCGAGTTGCACAATTGGATCAAAGATCTTCCTCTTAACCAAAGTGATGAAATTGGCCTTTGGGAATCAAATCTACCCCTCTACATGTTTTCCCAAGAACACTATTTCCCTGAATTCATCCTCAAATGCAGAGTTAACTACATACTAAATCAGAGAGCCATTATAGCCCCCATAGGTAAAATTCTATTTGCAATTACCCCTCAGTCCATCCAACAGATGATGCACATTCCTCAAAATAGTGCCTCCACCCCTTTTTCAATAGAAGCCCTAAATGAACTATACCAAAAGCTAGATTTTTCCTGAAGGGCTAGAATTTTCAAGATTTTCCTACCTGAAGATACATAGTTGCCTAAGAAAAACCCTCCCTATCCCTCTCCAATGTTTCTAGAAAGAGCCAAACAAATCATATCAATGATCTCATATTCATTACATTATTTTTCTGATGAATGGGTAGATGAACCCATCTTAGGTTTTCTGTCAATATTTTCCACTGAAGACAATACCTCAGTTGTGTTTGATTTTACCCAATTTCTTGCTGATAGGATCAATGAACGATTCCTTAAAATCCAAACTGAAGGAATTTTCAGATATGCTTCTATTGTAATATACCTATTTTTATTTTTCCAAGAAGATAAATTCGCATTTGCAGTGCAAAAACTTAATCAATAGGGGGAGCCACAATCAGTTATATTTTCGCCCTCTATTTTAAGAAGAAATTTAGAAGAGTTGCTTTCAAAGACTTCATAAATCATTTTGTGCATCCAACGAATTGTTTATTGACTAGTCATACATAACCTAGGGTCAGGCAAGAAATCCAGAAGATCTTACACCTCAATGAGCAAGAAAAGACAAGTGACTTGTAGTTGTACCGGAATTACACCAAAATAAGAGTATATGGGTGTGAATTTCCACCCTATAAGCTACCCAGATAACTTCCCATGAGGATTTTTTCCTTGGAATACATTAGGCAAATAATTAATTCTGATGAAATCCATTTTGTTGTAGCCAAGAAAAAAACACAATTCAGGATAAAAACAAAGGTGGGTTCTTTTATTTCTAACAACGGGACATCATGGTAGGAAGCAGATGAAATTATAAAATAGATGAAATCTCCCCTAAGATTTACCGGTCATATGACCCATTTCAAAGCTTAAGATGGAGCAGAAGACTACAACATATGTGCATACTCAGAGACCGAAAATTGAAAAATATATGAACCAGGATTAGTGGGAAGAGAAAAATTTACAAGAGGTAGAGGAGCATCTTCTACAAAGGAGAAATTCACATACTCCTATTCCTTAGGAAAATATAGAGAAAATACTGAGAGAAGAGGACTCACCTTTAGTTACAAAAGTCTCAACCAAGGAGTTCAATATTTACACCATGAAAGCTAGGAAGAAACCTACAACATGGTTTGCAGAACAAGAAGAACAACAAGGACCAGCCACAATAGTTATGAAAGGTCTACAATTTAAGACACATTCAAAGGATATATCTACAAGGTCCCCAAATTCATCATTTTCACAGGGAAATACAGAAAACACTCCAGCATCAGAAATTGTCTAGAAGAAGAAAGAATTAAATATTTTTGAAAAGTACAAAGAGATCAAGCAAAGAAATGAAGCCCTCAGGCATAACACCTACACACAGTTTTGGAAGAAAACTTCCACCACTCAGCATAGTCCCATGTCATCATTTGATATAGAAAAGGGGAGAATGTAGATAGAATTCTAGCAAGCATAGGTCCTACATCCACAATCAACAATAGATTACAAGAAAAGCACATTTGAGTTTGAGGCAAAGGATGTCCATCCTTTGGACCATATGGACATGCATAGGAAAACTAGAGAGATTGTTTACTCCACATTCACATAGAATGTAATAATTGCTTCCAAATTGCAGGTGTTAGAGCCTAGATTGACCTCAGGCTGAACAGAGGCAATTCTAGGGTAACCACAAACCACGTTTAACCTGGTAGCTAGACCTACAAGGTCGGGAGAGGGATCTCTCCTTGGAAATCTCAGTTGAGATGACTAAATTAAATATGGATTTTAGGCTAGGTATAGTAGCTCTAGGGTTTTTGGCTGATTTTGAAGGTTTTGTTACTGGATCAAATGGAGTAGGTAGCTTTGGGTTTGGGAAATCAAGTGAGAATTGCAGGGTGTTCTGTGGGGCGAGGTAGGTAGGTGTTTTGGAACTTGGAATTGAGTGAGATGGTAGGTCTAAGACTAGAGAGGGACTGAGGAGGGCATGCAAAGATCATTATTCCTCTTCAAACAACTGAAAACATCAAAAACTAAACGTATTCCCAAGGCAGAGCACTGTTACCAGTGTATTCCACCTATCTATCTTGATTTCATTTAGTTAAGAAGAATGAAATAGATTTTGGCACATATAACACATGAGAAAACTAATGACAAAAGGAGAGATAATGAAAAAACATATTACCACAAGAATCCCATAAAAATAGCTGCAAATCCTAGTTTATTTCCTTGCCAAACTGTTGTAGAGAAGTACAAGTAGCTCAAAGCATCCGCAAGAGTCCAACCTTTGCTAATGACTGAAAAATACATAATATAGGCATCAAACCACCTATGCTGGCCATCAGGGATCGAATCCACAAGAAGAGGTGTGGTTTCAACCATTTCTAAACTGGGAACAAGAATATAGGCAGTGGAACAACTTGCCTCTATAACCATGGAAACTGATTCATTTACCCCTCAACCACCACAAAATGATGAATCTACCCTCTAAGGTCCTTCTGCAATTAAATTTACATATCATAGCATCATTTACAATCATAAATTCATCCATGATGAGAGAAAAAGTCAAGTTGTGAAATAACTAAGTGAAATTTTGAGCAAAACTAGCAAAATTTATCCTATGCGTAGCATCATTGTTCCTATGCGCAGCGCCGCTTCAGACCCAGTTTTGGATGGCTTACCCTTGCCCAAATTGAGCCCAAGATAGCTTGTTGGAAAAGTATTCCTGTCTAATTTATGGAAAATCTTGGATGTTTCATTTGGAGGTCATTTTCTCTCTCAAAGGTGGAATCTGCAAAGGCTGCTTCACGTGTGTCCAAAAAGAGGCAGAGAGGCCATGTTTTGATGGTTTTTTGACCTTTAGGTGATGAAGATTTACTCCAAAAATGTTGAAACTTTCAAGGATTGATGTTCTCATCATGCTAAATATGAATATGCAAGCCATTCTTTTAAAAAGTGTCTCCATAAAAAGCGTAGCGCCACCCTATGCCAAATTCCTGTGTTGCAAAATTTATCCTATGCACATCGCCACTGTCCTATGAGAAGCGCCACTTTAGACCCAGTTTTGGAGGCCTTCCTGGTATCCAAATTGGGCAAGTGATAGCTCGTTGGAAAAAGTATCAAGTCTACTTTCTAGAACGTCTTTAATTTTCTAATTTCGAATTCATTTTCCTTATCAAATGTCCAATCTCCCAAGACTGGTAAAAATGTACAGAATGAGGCTGCCAAAATGTAAAGTGTTGTTGTAGTCAACTTTTGAAGGTCTTCCTCAACTCCAAACTAAGCTCATGATAGCTAATTGGAAAGATATTTGTGTCGAGTTATCATTTGACTCAAAAAGCAAGCCATGTGGCCAACCAGGCTAGGGGAAATCGTGATTTTCCGAAGGTCACTCCAGAGGTGTATTAACTCTCATGAGGCAATTGTATTTTTGATATTTCTCTAAAACCATGAAACCTATGTAAAAAGTGAAGGATGGTTTTCTTCCTTTGCCTATTGTGGACAAAAACGTCTCTCACCTTTTCCAAATTAATTTTTTCTTGCTCAGAAACAAAAACCCTAGGAGAGGGAAATGAGCCTTACCTGAGCACAACTGAAGCACAACAAGGTGTAAAATGACCCATTGGAACATGAAAAATGATGAAAACTCATTTAATGATGGTAAAATCTTTCTAATGGTGATATGGAACAATACTTGGAAGACTTTGGAAGGAGTGAAAACAAATCCTAGACCTAATACCTAGTGACCAAATTTTACTTGAAGATTCACTGAAATGACAAAATTTGACTTTGACACCCTAAGAGCACTTTGTAAGAGCATGTTTGATCGCTGGTGGAAGGCTTCAAAGACTGACACTAATAACATGTATCTTTAAGTAACATTTAATCATAGTTAAACCTTGAGAAGATTTCTTCTTTGGCTAAGGATAATAGAATAAAATCATTAGAATATCTAGTTATCAAAGCAAGGTATGATCCAACCAACATCAAAGCAATGGAAGAAATCATAAAAAAGGAAGAATTCTGACATTTCCTTTCTAAAAAAAATTAAAACTACCAACTATTGAAGATCGTCAAGTTAAGGAGATGGGTGAATTGGAATTTTAGATAGAAAATATGCTCATGCTCATCATAGAGAAAAATGCTCATACAAAGGAAATGGAAATAAAAATGGACAAACTCATCAAGGAAAAAGAGCAGAATTCTCAGCTCACTTTGTTACCTCTTGATGCAGTGCCTATTGCATGATTACTTCAAACATGCCTTTCTACATCAACTATAATGGTAGGAGCATCCACCTCTACAACACCCTCTACTTCAACTACAGATGATTCTATCAAACTTGCCTAATCAATGGAAATATTTCAATATAAGGAGAAGAAATACAAGAGCTACGAGAGGATGTAAAGGTATTATAGGAACAGAACACTAGATATGAAAATTCTCTCCTAATAGAGTTGCAAAAATCCTAGAGGCTTACCCCAAGAATGTAACAGATAGAGAAGGAAACTGCAATGGTGATGCACCGAAACGCTGGTGCCAAATCTGCTCAAAAAGACAATCGATTCAAATAGGAAAAAAAACTCTGTTTACATTTAAAATGCGGAATGTCGAAATGGAAACCCTGTTTATATTTAAATTGGGGAACTGAATTCTCTATCCGCTATACAATGCGCAGCCCTATGATTCTTTTCCCTACGCATAACAATCACACTACTAATTGATGCCAACAGAACATTTACGTTTACATATATGGGTTGCACTTGTGGCAATTTACAAACATCAATATTTATTCCAGCGTAATCAAAAACTGTGACACCGGTTATACAAAACAGGGGACGTGGGACTTCCGCCTGTGCAATCTCATTAACATTCCCAAAGATTTCAGATCCAGTTTTTAATGGACAACGCCAACTTTTAAATTACACCGCCATTGGAATAACCCATAGCACAACAAGCTTAACCTATGCTAAAAGGTCACACCCAAACCAAAAAGCCATCAACCGAACATCCGTTCCTGTCTCTATTTGATTAAATGACAATACACCCAGGCATACACTGGTTCAAACCCCGCCCTCGCATCAGAATATCACACTTGAAAATAAAAACCCAAAATGCCCACGCCACATCTGTGGGTTTATTATGTTTCACCAAAATCCTTAATGTTACACGCTCCCATATCTAACAGAAAACTAAAAAAACGCAGAACGCCGGTCTTCATTTATTTTACATACTACTTGACATCAACAGAAAGAGAAAAATAAACGCCGATCCCATCTCTTTTTCCTTTCTGATTGTGGCACATCAGACTTTGACATACAAAGAATCACGCTATCACCCAGATTTTAAGCGGATTCCTTTCAATCCATCTGTCCTCCGCCAAATATCAGTTAGATTTTAAGTGTAGGTTCAGTGATTGCCCCATTTCCGGTCCAACGCAGCAGCCTTTGACACACTCAGCGGTCAGTACACCTGTTTATAGCCTGTTGCCGGATTTCAAGCGCTCCTGAATCAAGATCTCCCAGAAGAAACCGACGTTGATCGCTCCAAGAATCTTCAGTTTTCCATTTATTTCCCTAAATACTCTAACAGCAGATAAGGTGACATGAATTTATTTAAACAGAAGATGCGCCTAACAAATTAACCCCAAATAGAAAGATATTTTTAACTATTACAACAATAACTAACTGAATTTAATTCTACCAGCAACAACAACAAGTAAAATACGGTTTTCAAGCCACAACATGTGGGAAATCTCCCACATTGCTGGCCCGTTCCGATGCTCCTGCATCAGAATCCCGAAAAAGAAAAGATTGGTTCTTTAAACTTTCAAGAGTTATGCCATATTTTTGTAATTCAGTTGCTGTTAGCCAACTGGAATCTTCCACTGGTTGCTCCTTCCATTTGACAAGATACTGAAAATATGTATGGCCTCTAGTTTTCTTAAATATCCGCTGCTCTAAAATATCTTCAACTTCTTTCTGGAAGGTTTTTGGTACCTGTTCTGCCCAATCCACGGTTTGAACTTCCTCACCTGTAGCTTCAGTTTGCAATTTTGTTTCTGCCTCTTTGAATGGATACAAGTCTGCAATGTTAAAAATGGGAGATATTCCGATCCCTTCTGGTAGCTCAATCTCATATGCATTGGCTGAAAACTTCCTTTTGATTTTACATGGCCCTATATTTTTCAGTTTCAGCTTGTTGTAAGTTTTTGTAGGAAATCTCTCTTTCCTCAAATATGCCATGACTAAATCCCCCACTTGAAATTCTTTTTCTCTTCTTTTCAGATCTGCCTTCTGTTTGTATTTCTTGCTGCTTTCCTGTAGTTTACCTTTAACTTCTTCCTGTAGCTTTTGCATTTGTTCAACAAAATCTTCAGCACTTGCACTTCGGGTTTCTTGTTTCCCCAAGTCTCTTAGCTCATATACTCCTCTCGGATGCATTCCAAACACAATCTGAAATGGACTCATTCCAGTGCTTCGGTTTGGTGTGTCGTTGTAAGCAAATTCAGTTTGCGCTAATGCCAAATCCCACTGTTTGGGATTTTGATGTACCAAACTTCTTAATATATTCCCCAATCTTCTGTTTACAACTTCAGTTTGACCATCCGTTTGAGGATGGTAAGCTGAACTAAAACTGAGCTTAGTTCCCAGTTTCTTCCAAAGTGTCCTCTAGAAATGCCCTACAAATTTAGTGTCTCGGTCTGATACAATACTTACAGGTAAACCATGCAATCTTACAATCTCTGAAAAGAACAAATTTGCTATGTGTGTGGCATCATTAGTCTTCTTACAAGCAATAAAATGAGCCATTTTAGAAAATCTATCTACAACAACATAAATAGAATCATTTCCTCTCTGAGTTTTTGGTAAACCCAAAACGAAGTCCATACTCACTTCATCTCATGGTCGATCCGGTATGGGCAATGGCTGATATAGTCCGGTATTTTGACTCCTTCCTCTGGCATACTGGCATACCCTACATTTCTCAACAAACTTTTTGACATCAGTTTGCATTTTAGGCCAATAATAAAAAGCATTCACCTGAGCAAAAGTTTTGTCTTGTCCAAAATGACCAAACAATCCCCCACTGTGCTTTTCTTTAATGATGTTCTCTCTCATGGAACATTTTGGGATGCACAATTTGTTGCTTTTAAATAAAAGGCCTCCTTGAACAAGGTAATCCATCCATTGACTTCTGTTATGGCTCACTGGATTCTGCACTGCTGTGTAGATGTCTTTAAAATCCTCATCGTCCTTGTACATTTCTATCATTTCGTCAAAACCTACAACACCCACTTTAAATTCTTGCAAAAGAAAACTTACTCTGCTCAATGCATCCACTACTTTGTTAGACTTACCACTTTTATGCTTTATTACAAAAGTGAAACTTTGCAGAAATTCCACCCACTTGGCATGCTTCTGATTTAGCTTTGGCTGGTTATTGATAAACTGCAAAGCATGGTTATCTGAATATAAGATGAACTCCTTTGGTAGCAAGTAATGTCTCCATTTTTTTAATGCCTGCACAATAGCGTAAAATTCTTTATCATAAGATGAATATTTTCTCTTTGCATCATTTAACTTTTCGCTAAAATATTCTATTGGCCTTTGCTCTTGGCTTAGCACCACACCAACTGCTTCTCCACTTGCATCAGTCTCCACTTGAAAAACTTTCTCAAAATTTGGTAAGGCTAGAATAGGCTTTTCTGTTATCTTTCTTTTCAGCAGATTGAAACTTCTATCAGCAGCTTCTCTCCATCAAAATGGCTGATTGACCTCCTTGATTGTCTCAAGGATTGGTGCACAAACTTGATTAAATCCCTTTATAAATTTTCGGTAAAAACTAGCAAGTCCATGGAAACTTCTTACCTCAAAGACACTCCTGGGAGTAGGCCAGTCTTTGATTGCTTGTACCTTTTCCGGATCCATTTTCAAACCGTCTTTGGAAATCACAAACCCCAAGTATACCAGCTCCTCTTTCATAAAACTACATTTCTTCAGATTGATTAGTACTTTCTCTTTCTGCAGAGTTTTCAAAACTAACTTCAAGTGTTCCAAATGTTCCTCTCTACTTTTGCTGAAAACTAGAATATCATCAAGGTAAACAACAACAAATTTACATGTATACTCTTTCAGAACCTCATTCATTAATTTCATGAATGTGCTGGGCGCATTAGTGAGCCCAAATGGCATCACTAACCACTCATACAATCCACTGTTGGTTTTGAAAGCGGTTTTCCACTCATCGCCTTCCCGAATTCTGATCTGATGATACCCGCTTTTCAGATCTATCTTAGTGAAATACCTGGATCCACTCAAACAATCCATTAAATCATCCATTCTGGGCAAAGGAAATCTATACCTGACTGTTATCTTGTTGATAGCTCTGGAATCGGTGCACATGCGCCATTCTCCTCCCTTTTTCAGACTAAGCACCGTTGGCACAGCACACGGACTCAGACTCTCTCGGATCAGCCCCTTGTCCATCAGCTCCTGAACCTATCTTGCAACTTCTGCATTTTCCTGAGGAGTTAATCTATATGCAGCTTTGTTAGGTAGACTTGCTCCTGGTATTAAGTCGATATGGTGACTTATACTTCTAACCGGTGGTAATTCATTTGGCAATTCATCCACAATGATATCCATGTAACTATCTAACACAGATTGAATTTCTTCAGGTAAATCATGTAAATTTGTGGAGGTTAAAATTACCTTTGGCCTTCCCACGATAGCGAAATGCACCTCTTCGCTTTTATCAACCTCCTGTAGCAGTTCCTTACCACTCACCAACATGATACTATTTTCAGGCAGCTCTTTATCAACATCATTCTTCACTGGCAGCAACGTATGTTTAACTCCAACCTTTTCTATGGTGTATGTATTCCTTCTTCCATCATGAATTGCCTTTCGATCAAATTGCCATGGTCTCCCTAATAACAGATGACATACGTCCATGGGCATTATGTCACATAAAATCACATCTCTGTATGTGCCAATCTGTATTTCCACATTACATTGCTCTGTCACGGTGACTTGATGACCCTTCTGAAGCCAAGATACTTTGTACGGTGCAGGATGCATTTTCTTTGTTAACCCAAGCTTTTCCACCATCTCTGT
>APFE031270215.1:13614-27685 GCA_000404065.3 Pinus taeda | reverse complement strand
TGATTTGCATGTAGTCCTGAACAAGTTCTTCCTTTGCGCAGGTTCTCCAATCTCTTTTTCTGATCTCAGCAAAGTTCTTCTGAGCAGCAATGATTCACCTTCCTCCGGTGGTTCTTCCTTCTCTACAAGTCGAGGTGGTTCCGGCTTTGCCTCAGCCACATTTGCACCCCTCTGGCTTGCTGATTTGTTATGAGGACAGTCCCATGACATATGTCCCCACTCTCCACATGTATAACATCTAACATCTCTTCCTCGCCCTCTTCCTCTGGACGCGAATCTCCCTCTACTAGATTCACCCATCTGTGGTGATCTGCTGCTTGAACTTCCTGCTTCAAGCTGATGTTGTGTTCCTTTGGATCTGGCTGATCCTCTGCCTCTTGCTGAACTCTTTCCTCTGTTTCTTTGACTTTGTTTACGCAATAATTTCTCCTCTGCTTTTAAACTTGCTTGATAGGCATCTTCAACAGTTCTCAAACTTAACAGGCTAATCTCATCTTGAATCTCATACCTTAGCCCATTAACATATCTCGCTACTTTCTCCAGATCTTCTTCTACATGCCCTGTTCTAATGCTTAACCTGTAAAATTCTTCAGTATATTCTTTAACAGACATTCCTTTCTGCTTCAAATTTTGCATCTGCTTAAAAAGATTCAAATGATAGTCTTTAGGCAAAAACATGGCTTTGAGTTTGCTTACCATTTTATCCCACTGCTTGATCTTAGATTTCCCCTTTCGCATTCTTGATGTCTGTTACTCGTCCCACCAGATGGCTGCATGGCCCTTTAGTCTAGTGACTGCAAACTTCACCCTCTTATTCTCCTCAACGTCTTCATAATGGAAATACTGATCTATGGATCTAATCCAATCCATGAGCTCCTCGGCATTTAAACTCCCATCATACATAGGAATTTATATCTTGGGCTTGCTGCCAACCTTTGCCAGCATCTTAAGGACTTTGGCAGTTTTAGTTTCTTCTCCTGCTTCGTCCTCTTCATCAGACTCTTCTGAAGAACTCTCAATTTTCACATATGGTGCTCTTCTCTGGGCTGTTTCCATTGTCTCCATTCGTTCATGCAGTCTTCGCACTTCGTCGATCAGGACTGCATTTGGTTCTGGTCTTCCTCGACCAATCCCTCGTCTTGGCGGCATCTTAGCTGCAACCTCCTGGATCTTTTTGCTCTGATACCAAAAATTGATGCACCGAAACGCTGGTGCCAAATCTGCTCAAAAAGACAATCGATTCAAATAGGAAAAAAAACTCTGTTTACATTTAAAATGAGGAATGTCGAATCGGAAACCCTGTTTATATTTAAATTGGGGAACTGAATTCTCTATCCGCTATACAATGAGTAGCCCTCTGATTCTTTTCCCTATGCATAACAATCACACTACTAATTGATGCCAACAGAACATTTACGTTTACATATATGGGTTGCACTTGTGGCAATTTACAAACATCAATATTTATTCTAGCGTAATCAAAAACTGTGACACCGGTTATACAAAACAGGGGACATGAGACTTCTGCCTGTGCAATCTCATTAACATTCCCAAAGATTTCAGATCCAGTTTTTAATGGACAACGCCAACTTTTAAATTACACCGCCATTGGAATAACCCACAACACAACAAGCTTAACCTACGCTAAAAGGTCACACCCAAACCAAAAAGCCATCAACCGAACATCCGTTCCTATCTCTATTTGATTAAACGACAATACACCCAAGCATACGCTGGTTCAAACCCCGCCCTCACATCAGAATATCACACTTGAAAATAAAAACCCAAAACGCCCACGCCACATCTGTGGGTTTATTATGTTTCACCAAAATCCTTAATGTTACACGCTCCCATATCTAACAGAAAACTAAAAAAATGCAGAACGTCGGTCTTCATTTATTTTACATACTACTTGACATCAACAGAAAGAGAAAAATAAATGCCGATCCCATCTCTTTTTCCTTTCTGATTGTGGCACATCAAACTTTGACATACAATGAATCACGCTATCGCCCGGATTTTAAGCGGATTCCTTTCAATCCATCCGTCCTCCGCCAAATATCAGTTAGATTTTAAGTGTAGGTTCAGTGATTGCCCCATTTCCGGTCCAACGCAGCAGCCTTTGACACACTCGGTGGTTAGTACACCTGTTTATAGCATGTTGCCGGATTTCAAGCGCTCCTGAATCAAGATCTCCCAGAAGAAACCGGCGTTGATCGCTCCAAGAATCTTCAGTTTGCCATTTATTTCCCTAAATACTCTAACAGCAGATAAGGTGACATGAATTTATTTAAACAGAAGATGCGCCTAACAAATTAACCCCAAATAGAAAGATATTTTTAACTATTACAACAATAACTAACTAAATTTAACACTACCAGCAACAACAACAAGTAAAATACAGTTTTCAAGCCACAACATGTGGGTAATATCCCACATTGCTGGCCCGTTCCGATGCTCCTACATCAAATGGGTAATACCCTAGCCAAAGTTAAGGAGAACATATGGAAAAGGATAAATGAAGCCATGATAGAAATATGGCCATCTATGTGGATCATATTTTAGCAAAATGAAATTGATTGAGAAATCTAATGAATATATTGAACAGATCAAAGAGTAGTTGGGTAATAGACCAAGTGAAGATACATAGCTCATTAATTTCCTAAATTCCAAAAACAGGCAGGAGCTAGAAGAGCTACAAATTGAGGATATGACTGAGACAAAACTAGAGGTAAAAAAGGTAATGACCAAAAGAAAATTAATCAGGCAGCTGGAAGGAAAATGTCAAGTTCTAGACATAGTTGTATAGAGGTTCTTAAACAAATTGGAAGTCCTCTACAAAAAAGGACTTCCTAGTCTACTAGTGATAAATGACAAGCTCAACACATGGCTAGATTATGGTCAGAAAGTGACGACCATTGCTAAAGGCAGTACTAAGTTTGTAGGAGTGAAAGGCAACATAATAGGGAAAACATTTTTAGAAGCATTGACATATGATTTAGACATCCAGTATGAAATCAAGCACATCTTTATTTCCAAGCTAATGTTTTCCAAATATACAGAAGTGGATGAGGTCTAGAAAGTTACTCAAGATGTCTATCCTTAGTGAACAACATTGGGATAAATTGTGCGAGTTACTAGAGTGAGAAGATGATTTTCGTTTTCCAACATAGGCCCAATAGTGCAGCAAAAATTCGAGGGCTAGATATTCAACAGTTCCACAAAACTAGGGCCACCAATCTAAGCAGTTTTAATTTTCCTATATTTTGTAACAAATATATAGAATCGATTTTAGAAATTCCAAAAATACATCCTGATAAGGTTTGACAGGATGTTTTGTAAATAAACTTATAAATACTTCTCCTTTTGAAGTATTAAGGGTTGATTTCTTCATTCCAAAAAGATATTGTACTTTTTTCATTTGATGGGATGATTAGTAATAAAAATGATCCAAAATGGATCTTAAAACCTCAAAAACAATCCAAAATGGATCCTAAGTCCTCAAAACCATTATGCCTTCAGCTATCAGAAAACACTATTGCAGAGGAAAAACACTAAAAATTGGTGAAAACAGAGCTAATCGGAGGTTTAAATGCCACTGCACGGGAGCCGTCAAATCGGGCCGATCAACAGTCCAGATCAAATTGGCGATATCGCATTGGAAGAGGCCAATAGGGCATATTGATGCCAACCTTGAGTGAGTTGTGACTATGATCCAATGATGTAATTTGGACCGTCGGATCGACACGCAGATCAACGACGGAGACCACGTAAATCGTATCGTAGATTCCAAAGGGGAGGACTTAACTAGCATGCCAGAAGACTACGCGATATGCACAGACCTGAAAGGGTTTATAAATGTGGCTTTATATAATTTGAGTTCTGTGGTAAACGGTATTTCAGGCGGGCTTCAGGTGGTAAACAATATTGGAGAGGTTTTGCTCGATTCCATACACTAGACAACATGTAACATGCCATAGGAGAGAGAAAACCCTTTTTCGGGCAGGTAATATCCGTGCAAGTAGGCCACTCGAAATGGCTGTCAGCCATTGGATTGGAGATCGTGGATCAACGGTGTAGATTGAGCGGACTACTTGATGTTTCGGGTTGGATGCGAACCACCAGATTGAAGGCAGATCAATGGTGTGGATTACAAAGGGATGATGACCCATAGCCAATGTGACTTACAAACCCGATAGGGTTATATATGTGGTACTATAAAATTTGAAATCCGATATGCGACATTTGGTCCGGTTTTTCTATGTTCTGGTGTATTTTTGTTATAAAATCAAAACACAAGGGGCCAGAACAATTATGCATTATATTGGGGATTTGTGTGGAGGAAGACCAAGCAGTCAGTTTCATTACGCCTGCTGATCCTTCTGTTTTTGAAAGGAGTTCTTATGCCTTAAGCGTTTTGTCTTAACAAGACGTGTCCAACGCCGAAAGGGAGGTGAATGGACAAAAGAGGAAGACAGAGAGCCCAAATAGGGATATGGATAGACAAGCATTGTTCATCTTAAAAATTCATCCCATAATAGAACAGAGACAAGTCGGAGGTCAAAGATAGAGGGGAGATAGAGAGTCAGAGAAAACACACAACTACGAACAATTGATTAGAGGCACTAAGAGGGAGAGTCTATACACTCTTTAGACTTGAGGTTTTCGAGTGAAATCCTTGTGTAATATCACTGTTGTTGTGTTATGGCTTTGATTGAGCTCATGCCTGTAGACTCTGTTCTTGAAGGCATAATATAGAGGTAGACATTAAAAGCTAGACCAGGAGACATAGCCAAGAAGTCTGGTGAACTCCTTGATTATTTTGACTGTGTTGATGTGTGTTTATTATGTTTTATGACTATTCATTGTCTATATTATTCGCTATCTTTTCGATCCATTGCACTAAATAATATAGCCATTCCTGCACATGAGTCTGTAATACCTTTTCTTCTTGATTTAGCATCAATTTCAGATCAAGTGGTATCAGAGCATTTGGCTTTATTAAGGTTAGACAAGCTTGTGCTGGATTTTGAATGCTAACTAGATTAAAGCTCAGACTAGGAGAAGAAGAACTTGTTGAGGCTAATCCAGAGATTTGAGGAGTCTATTCTCAGAGGGAATGGTAGAAGAAGCTCCATTGGGATCAGAATCTCAATTTATAGATAGTTTTAAGACACTCCAAACCATGGTGGAAGAAATGCATCTGAAATTTAAGAAGGGTTGAGGTGGAAGCACTTCAACACCGAAACCAGACAAAGGAGAAGAGGAACCTTTTCTAGTTTCCCCTTGAGAAGGCAAAGGAAAAGGAGGAATGACGACTCCACCATCTCCTCCATCATCATCCTCGTCATCATCATCTTCTAGCTCTTCTAAGAAGAAGAATAAAACTTCCTTAATCAAATTAGATGTGAAGTTTGATTTGCCAATTTATGATGGAGAATTCAATGCAGAAAAGAAAGATAATTGGATAAGACAAATTGATGTATATTGTAGGGTACAAAACATTGATTCAAAAAGGAAGAAGATTCAGCTGGCTAGCCTTCGACTTGGAGGAACTGCATTAGTATGGTGGGAAGGAAAGACACAAGATGATATGCGAAAACATTGTAAAATCATTTCTACCTGGAATGAATTTGTTTCTGCTATCAAAAAGCAATTCTAGTCTTTAGCTTACATGCAACAGGCAATGATGAGTTGGCAAACTCTTCGTTAGTTGAAGGGTCAAAGTGTACAAAGTTATACTCAGGAATTCAGAAAGAGAGCTTTAACTCTAGGTATATCATTGGACTCACCTGAGACTTTATTGAAGTATATAGGTAGTCTTCATAGCTATTTAAAGCATATTGTTCTCATGTTTAATCCCACTAGCTTAGATGATGTATCAGTTCAAGCAACACATCTAGAAGCTAGAGGTAAGAGTATAAACCTAGAGTTTGGGGGATCATCTAAATATTCTGTAAGCAAAAGCAAGGAAAAGAAGAAACTGAAATGGAAGGAGAGGAAAGCAAACACCGTAAGGAAGGATAAACCTTCATGCACTCATTTCAAGAAAGAAGGACATGATGAGGAACACTACTGGTTTTTGAATGCAGAACTGAAACCTAAGAAGTTCGGTGGAAAGGAGAAGAAGAATGCTGCTGCTATTCAGAAGGACTTGGGATCAGATTCAAGTGATGAAACAATAGTTACAGCCACAAGTATTAAAAGGAAAGATTCTGAAGCATCCAAAAGTAATTCTGCACAATATGTTGATAATGAAAATAATGAGAGGGAAAGAAATGAGCTTCTTCGTATTAGAGTAATCTCCAAGGATAATAAGATTGATACTTTATTTGATAGTGTATCACAAGTAAATTTGATTTATGAAACAATTGTAAAGAAGTTGGGATCACAAACAAAACCTCATGAGAAGCCATATCCATTAGGTTGGGTGTGTGATAAAACAAAGCTACAAGTAACGAGACAATGTAAACTTAGTTTTGCTATTGGATCAACATTTGTAGATGAGATTGAGTTAGATATAGTTCCATTAAATATATGTGGTATTGTTTTGGGAAGTCCATACTTGTATGATAGGAAAGCTATTTTCTATACAGTTGAGAATAATTATCATCTCACTAAATACGGAATAGAATATATTGGAAGATCTCATAAACTCAAAGGTAACTATTCTCTCATAAATCCAGGACAGATGAAAAGAATTGTGAATTCAAGTAAGAAACTTTTATTAATGGTTGTAAAGGCAAAGGATCCTGAAAAATCCAATGCATTTGAAGGCTATGATTCTAGACAGAAAGCTGATTTAGTTAAAGTTGTTTCAGAATATGATATTCTATTTCAAGAACCTAAAGGTCTTCCACCCACGCGAGAAATAGTACATGATATTTATTTTCAGCAAGATGCTCCATTACCTAACATTGGAACGTACAGGTTGTCAGCTTTAGGGAATGCAGAGATAAAGAAGATGGTACAAGAGTTGCTTGATAAAGGGTTTATACGAACAAGCACATCACCATGTGGATCTCCAATCGTGCTGGTGAGAAAGAAAGATGGTTCATGGAGAATGTGCATTGATTATAGAGCACTAAATAAAATAATTATCAAGAATCATTATCCTCTTCCTCGTATTGATGATTTATTAGATCAATTAAAAGAAGCAATTTACTTTTCTAAGTTAGACTTGCAAAGTGGTTATCATCAGGTTAGAGTTGCAAAAGGGGATGCATGGAAGACTGCTTTCAAGACAAAGCAAGGACTGTATGAATGGTTGGTTATGCCTTTTGGCTTAACTAATGCTCTTGCTACATTTATGAGAGTCATGAATAATGTATTCAGACCATTTGTTGATGATTTTGTAATCATTTATTTAGATGACATTATTGTTTTTAGTAAGACATGGGAAGACCATGTAAAACATGTAAAGGAGACTTTAGATGTTTTAAAAAGAGAAAATATCTATGTACAACTGTCAAAATGTGAATTTGGAAGAACATTTTTAAATTATTTGGATCATAGGGGATGGTGAATTGAAGATAGATCCCTCTAAGTTTGAAGTCATTGTGAACTGGCCTAAACCCAAATCTACTATAGAGGTTAAGAGTTTCCTAGGGGCAGCACAATACTGGAGAAAGTTTATTGCTAACTTCTCATTGATTGCAGTTCCATTACATGCTTTAACAAGATTGAAACAGGTGTTTAAGTGGGGAGCAAATAGCAGAAAGCCTTTGACACCTTAAAGGAAAAAAATCAGTATAGAACCAGTACTAGCACTACCAGATCTTCAACATCCATTTGAGATTAAAATAGATGCCAGTGACTATGCCATGGGAGAAGTGTTGATGAAACATGGAAAACCCATATGCTATCATTCTGAGACATTTTCTTCTGTGGTAGTTAATTACCCCACATGTGATAAAGAATTGTATGCATTAGTACAAAGTGTCAAAAAGTGGGAACATTACCTAATGGGTAAAGAAACAATCATACATACAGATCATCAACCACTTCAATATTTGCACTCACAAACTAAATTGCAGCAATCAAGACATTATAGATGGATGGGTTTTCTACAACAATTTCATCTTGTCATCAGATATAAGAAGGCCATACACAATAAGGTTGTAGACATGTTATCAAGACCAATCATAAATGCATCTACTATACTTAAGCATAACTCAGTAATGCATGAAAGTTACATTGAACAATATGCTCAAGATGTAGATTTTAAAGATGTGTATGCAACTTTAAGTCAAGGCAAGAAAGTAGAAGAATTTGATTATTATGTAAAGGACCAACTCTTATATCATTTGGGAAAGCTATGCATTCCAAAAACTGAAAGAGTTAACATAATTCGAGAAGCACATACTTCTCTCATATGAGGTCATTTTGGTGTAAGTAAAATAGTTGCACAATTGCAAAGATTTTGTTATTGGCCAAGAATGCATGAGATAGTTTCTAGATATATCAAAGGTTGTACTATGTGTGCTACAAGAAAGCCCAATAATAGGAAATTAGGCTTGTACACTCCACTTCCAATTCCTTCTCATCCTTGGGAAAGTGTTTCCATGAATTTTGTTGGGGGATTGCCAAAATATAGGGAAGGTCATGATTATTTGTATGTTGTTGTGGATAGGTTTAGTAAAATGTGTATTTTGATACCATGTAACAAGCAGGTTATAGCTAAACAAACAACAAAGTTGTTCTTTCATAATGTATGGGTTCATTTTGGGTTACCCACTTCTATTGTATCTAATCAAGATTCTCGATTTGTTGGGAAGTTTTGGTCAAGTTTATGGGAGTCGATGGACACCAGGTTGAAGAAGAGCACAATATTTCATCCACATATAGATGGTCATATAGGAGTGGTCAACAAGACAGTGATCCAGTTGCTCAGAGGCTATTGCAGCAAGCATCCCAAGATATGGGATGAGCATTTGTGTTATGTGTAGCGTGCTTACAACCATGCCAAGCACTTTTCTACTCAGAGATCTCCTTTTGAGAATTGTTTTGGTTTTATACCAAACTCTCCCTTGGATTTTATCTTTGGTAAAGAAATAGCAGTTGATGGACACAATGATGTGGACAAAGAAACCAAGTTCATTGAACAAATCCAGGAAATTCACCAAGTAGTACATGAACAACTGGAAAGAAGTCAAGCCAAGTATAAGGCAAGACATGACAAGCATTGAGCTGAACATAGTTTTCAAGTTGGTGATCAAGTCTAGCTATAAATCAGCAAAGACAAAATGTAGGGTGAAGGTAAGAAGCTAAAACCAATAAGGTATGGACCTTTCAAGATACTTGATAAAAATGGTGAAAATGCTTTTCGCCTTGATTTTCTAGCTTATATGCAGATCTATTCAGTCGTTAATGCAGAAAGCTTGAGACTGTATGAACCTTCATTGATTGAGGATCTTGAAGAGAAAAGTCAGTTGCCTTCTATTGAGGATTTGTTGCCTGAATATCTCAATGACTTACAGGAGGACACAATTCTGGACAAGAAGGTAAGAACTACACATCAAGGGCATGTTGAGTACCTGAGAGTAGGACTCAAAGGTTCAAATCCAAGCAAGGCACAATGGATAGAAATTGGACAAGTGAGGGAACTGTATCCTCACTTGATCAATGCATTAAACCAACTTTTGGTGGTCCAAAATATTTTCAGTGGGAAGGTGTGACCCAAAATGGATCTTAAAACCTCAAAAACAATCCAAAATGGATCCTAAGTCCTCAAAACAATTATGCCTTCAGTTATCAGAAAACAATGTCACAGAGGAAAAACACTAAAAATTGGCGAAAACAGAGCTAATCAGAGGTTTAAATGCCACCACACATGAGTTGTCGGATCGGGCCGATCAACAGTCCAGATCAAATGGTGATATCGCATCAACAAAGGTCAATAGGGCATATCAGTGCCAACCCTGAGTGAGCTGCAACTACGATTCAGTGATGTAACGTGGACCGTCAGATCAACTCATAGATCAATGATGGATACCACGTAAGTCGCATCATAGATTGCAAAGGGGAGGACTTAACCAAAAAGCCCGAGGACTACGTGATATGCATAGACCCGAAAGGGTTTATAAATAAGGCTTTATATAATTTGAGTTCTGTGGTAAATTTATTTCGGGCGGGCTTCAGGCGGTAAGTAGTATTGGATAGGGTTTGCCCGATTCCATACACTGGGCGACATGTAGCAGACTCCAGGAGAGAGAAAACCTCTTTTTAGGGTGGGCAATCTCTGTGCAAGTGGGCCACCCGAAATGAATGTCAGCCATTGGAATGGATATCGTGGATCAACGGTGGAGATTGAACAGACTACTTGATGTTTCAAGTTGGATGCGAACCGTTAGATTGAAGGCAGATCAACGGTGTGGATTACAAAGGGATTACGACCCGTAGCCAATATTACTTGTAGACCCGACAAGGTTATAGATGCAGTACTATAAAATTTGAAATCTAATATGCGGCGTTTTTTTGGGTTTTTTTTGTTGAAAAGTGTGCAACAAGAAATGCTTGTTGAGATTGCAACAAGATGATGGAGCTTAGTGAAAAGAGTTGCCTTCACTAAGTGGGCCCGCAGGCTATTTTTGGCGCAAGTCTATTTTTAGACATATGGATCATGTCTACGGATTGCAGGTTGCTGTTTATGGATGATTGATCAAGTTGGGAAAAATAGATGGACTTCTATTTTTAGATCATAGTGGAGTGATTGCTCAGTCTAAATATAGAACAGTCAAATATTATTAGCTCATAATAATATTTAGACTATAAGCTTTGTCTTATTCTCTTGGAGCACTTTAGGATGAGCTACGGATGTGGTACATGCAGATCCCAGAAGGAAATGCGTGGCTACCTATGGGATGACTAATATTTGCATGCAGGACTTCAGTTAGAACTCAAGTGAGTTGAGTTTAGTGGACTGGAGGTGCAGTTGATGGAGTTGTGTTCAGTTTAGCTTTGTTAAACTGGTTGTATTTAGTTTAACTGGCAAATAGACTAGAGATGAGTTGGGTGAATTAGTTATTAATTAATTCACAAGTTATTAACTCATAATACAACTAATGAATACATCAGTAACTCAGTTGCATGTCAGTGCATGTTAAGTTCAACAGGGACAGGTGGTAGAGAATCAGATTGCTATCAGTTGTGACTATAGTTGTGCACCAGATCTTGCACAATCAGGGGATTGAGTATGCCAATGAGTTTTCCCACATTGTAGCTTGTTCTCACGTGAATTAGCCAAGGAAAGACGTGGCTGCCTTGGAATTATCACCGGTTCTTGTGCAGGTATTGAGCAGCGGAGGCAGGCAAGCAGCGGAAGAGATTTGAGCCAGTGATTGATTCAGATCTGAGCTGTATTGCGTGTAACAGGTGGAGCTGGTACTGGATTGCTTGTGATAAGCATTGTACTTTGTAATGTTACATGACTCAATCATTAATATACAGATAGTTGGGGTTTTTAGCGAGATGCTTTCCCCGGGATACATACTGTGTTAATGTGTGAATGCTCTTTATGTTTTATTGTTATTGATGCTGCTATATTGATGATCAACGTAGAGGAGCTTATGTATTGTGTATGTTTTCCACAATAGTACATGATCAGGATAATCTCCATTGAATATGTGTTAAATTATTCAAAATTTCTACACTATAGGTCCTACAATTGCACTCTAAGGGCCCCCAACATAGTCTAGTGCTCCTGCATGAAATCCTAGAGAGCCTCATTTGTGACATCACGCAGCTTCGAGGCAGAATAGTTTATAGTCTCGCGGTCCCTTCCAACTGCCTGGAGCACTAAGACTGTCCTTCCCTTGGCTAGTCAGGTGGCCGCACCACCCATGTAGAGTTCCATCTTGCCCTTCATTATGGTTCTTGGAGAATCCCCACCTTTTATTGTTATGGTCAGCATCGTGCACTTTACCATTTGCATCGTGCTACCCTGGTCACTATTCTTAGCAATATGCGGTCCAAGCCAAGGCATCAGACTAATCAATTTAAAACGATAGTTCTCAAACTTGTCAGTATGACCGTACGCACCTTACCTCACCATCCTAGTTTTTTGGTGAGAAACTCTTCCTTTATCTCGTCCTACAGCTTCTTGACTTCCGTGTCCACCAATGCACTTGTATTTCTTAATCATACGCTGTCTTTTTCAAGTTCTTAGAGTCTAAGGTTTCCCTGTTGGATTTCTTCCTCAAGTCCCATGCGTTATGTTTCTTGCGGCTGTGTGATTTCTTCTTTTTGGGTTTCGTGAACCATCGTATCTATGGTGTTGCTATGTGCGGACTAGGCTTTGCATGCTCCATAGGGATTACAACTTCTACTTCATACTTCGGCTTCAAAAGTGCACGCACGGTCAGGGTTTTTCACATGGTCCTATAAGCCCATAGAACTGCTGGTACGTGCAGGTCCCAATCAGTTCACTTCACATGGTGGACCGTGTTCAGTGCTTCGCGCACTATGTCAAAAGCTTCTGCATGAATATGTTTCTACATGCTTGGTCTTACCATACTTCCTAGTCATCATTTGCACCATTGCCTTGCCTGTTACTACTTGCCGATCATGTTTCCTACCGTGCGGACAGTGTGTCTTTGTGCAGGTTGCGCACCATATGCCTGTACCCATCTAGACAGGTGGGCGTGCGGGCTGTTTCGTCCATAATACTTGGCTTTCATCCGCATCTGAGGCTTCCCAAATTGTAGGCACATCATTCTTCTGCATTCTCGCCAGTCCTCAAAATTCTACTAGTGCGTACCCCACCACCTTGCGGGCGTAGCGTGCAGTACCCATTTCAGAGCATCGAACTGTTGTTGTTCTGACACTTCTCTTTCAAATTTGTTCAGGAAATTATCCACCTTTGTCAACCTGTCATACATAGGTAGATCTTTTACCTCTGTTGCAACACAGTGCAGTGACCTTATCATCATGTTGCAGTTGAGTGTGGTTACCTCGTGTAACCGGTTCTTCCATCGTTCTATTTCCTCATCTGAATCTGAGGTACAGGAGCTTTCGTGCTCCCACAAGAGTCTGCCATCCGCTGTTGGATTCACCCAGTCCTGCTTCCATGTGGTTATCTTGTAAATACAGTCTAGATCACCATCGCTATCATAGTTGCGCACTGGGTCTGTGTAGCGCGATCCTTCTACAGGGTCTAAAGGTACCACTACGCGTAGTGACTTTTTCTCAAAAATCATCTTACACTTCTTTAGATTTAGCACTCCATTCATGTCAGTGGCCCCATCTATTCCCATTAGCATGGGATAGGGATTGTTGTCATCAACAATCTCTATCACTTCGAAATCTGCAAGTGCACTCGCACCTTCGATATCTATCATTATTCCCTGCAATCTCCCCACAGGTAGGATCTTTTGCTGGTTTGTCATTTGCAATTGAATAGGAGACCATTGCAATGTGGGCCTGCCCATGCGCTCCCATGTTTGCTTTGGCAGGATGTTCGCATCCGATCCTAGATCCAAAATCACTTGATCCATTTCATATTCCCCGATATGCGTGGTCAATCTCATCTCTCTTCATGTTCGCGTTGTGTTCTTCCCAAGCTTCCGAACTACACGCAATTCTCCTGGCACGATCCCAGCACATCTAGTGATGAGTTCTTGTAGCCCCTTCATAGCCTTGCTATCACACAGCAACTTCATGCATGTCTCCAAAAAGGTAGTGAGCATTGATGGGTTCATTTCCGGTTCCAGTTTGTCTTTACTACTTGAAGTGGAGGCCACCGTGAAGCTCCTCTTAGCTTCCAGGAATGTCTGCTTAGTGCACTCCAAATCAAATTCTGGTTCCTTTGTTGGAGCCTTACAAACCTAGGCACTCTCTTCAAGTTGCTTGCCTTTGTCATCTCCTGTCGTGATACCACTTCGGAACACGATATTTACATTTGGGTCTTCCTCGCACGGCTCAGATCTCATCATTTGTAGGTTCTGAGTTGGGGGAGGTTGCAGTGCTCCTTTGTCATTGTTCTGAAACCAACTCAAGAAAAGATAGAAAAGATAGATCAACGCCTTAGAATTCAGCCTCTTCGAGGGGGCAACCTCCTTTACATTACATAAAT
>APFE031270215.1:0-10055 GCA_000404065.3 Pinus taeda | reverse complement strand
CATTGGATTTGTACAATCGCGGGCATAATGCCCTGGCCCTCCACAATTGTAACAACTCATCTGTCCACGACCTCTTCCTGGTCCCATTCCACCTCGACCTTGTCCGCACCCCTGAAATCTAGTGTGCGCCATCCCTGCATTTTGATTAAGGGCTTGCATTTCGGTCTGAGCTCTATAGGTAGGAGTCTGATCCATCATCAATTCATAACTTCTATAGGTATGCTCATCATGGCGTACTGACCTACAGAAATTATAGAACAATTGCTGGGAATTCTCCATATACTTCTGTAATAGATGGCAGTTATATGTAGCGTGCTTCCCTCCTATCTGACAAATCATGCACCATAATGCAGGCGCCGCGCTCGGTCCTGCTTGTGCCTTTGGTCTCAATGGCACTAGTCCTCCTCCCGCTAGGTAGTTCACGAAGACTGGAAAATGGTCCTTGTCATGTCCATAGCCTTTGCACTTTACACACCATACCTCCTGTCACACTTCTGGGTGAGTTTTCCTGTCTTGTTTCAAACTCTGCATATCAAGACACAAGTTTTTCAACTGCGCATGGATCTATTGGACTCCTAGGTTAGGATCTTGTATCGGGGTCCCGTGCAGTCTCATTACGATCTCTAAGGCCTCGACCTGAGTGGATAGCTTCTGCTGTGACAGCGCGTTCCTTAGATACGTCGTTAGAAATGCTACAAACAATGTGCAGTGTTGCCCATCCGTCAAGGTAATGTTGGCTTCACAAATCATACCCTTCAGTCTCTGATCCAGCTCCCACAGGGTCTCGCCTGGAAGCATCAAGATTTCCTTAAATCCAATAATCAACTGTGTCTCTGATTTTGGCCTGCTAAATTCCCTGTTTAGTGTAACTTGGATATCCGCGATCCCTGCATTTGGATTTTCATTAGAATGCTTAATGTACCACTTTAGTGGCGATCTTGCAAAGCACTGACCAGCGTTGCTTTCTTTATATTGTCATCCATGACTCGTTGTGCTTCCCATACAGCCTTTACCACAAACCAAAATTGGTTTAGATATTCATTCCCTAATCCTTTGAACACTGGAAATTTTATTTCACTTGCCATATTGAACTGTGGTGGTGGCAGAGGTGGTGTGGGTGAAGACGGGAGTGAAGATGGTGAAACTAGCAGTGGTGTAGGTGGGAGTGGTATACGTAGAATTTGCTGCTTTATCAAACTGATCACACTTCTTGGTGAGACCTTCGCGAGATCTTCCTTGCTTTCTCGTGGAGGTGAAATCAAGGGGCTAGACTCTAGTTCTGCACTACCTTCGTTTCTGTAGATCCTCCCACTTCACGTAGCCCCAAACATCAATTTATTCACATAACCCTCTTTTCACACAGTAGCATTTTAATCCAAGTGTTCAAATATTTAGCATACTTACCTCGCAGTCCTTTGAGGAAGCTTCGTTCTGCCTCGCTATAGTTGACTGAAGTATCTACCATGAACTCAGTGATAAATCCCCCTATAATTCAATCGAGTTAGTGATCCACAGCGCACACAATCTTATCTTCCGATGCTTCTAGTTTGTGCACCAACTCTAGAGTCCACACAATAGGTTTGTCGAGCCTACACCTTCCCTGACTGTCTGTTAACTTCACTATCCACTCGTACAACTCAGAGCGGAAGGATGCAAAGAAAATTTCATGGATTTACGTATATAAGTAGCAATCTAACCACTCTTCCTTTGATACTCATGGATTCCTATTTTCCTGGGCCGCGAACTTGTGAATCTTTCTGTCCAACCACTCTTCAATTCCTTTCTTTGTCAGATTCCAGTGATATGACATCATGGATCTCTTATGCAGATCCCAGTCCCAGCAATAGAACCATTTGTTGGCTTGTTGGGGCCTAACCCAGGTTTAGAGTTAAGTTAGCCAAAAAAATCTCAATACTACTGGCCCTTTCGGCAACAGTCTGTGGAGAGCAGACTGAGGTCTCACCCGAAGTAGCATGGGAGGGTGTTAGAACCAGGCTTCCGCACCTTGGATATGTCTGATGAGTTCAAGTGGTCCACGGTTTGACCCTGCACGCAGGTTGTTTCGTGCACTTTTCCATACCTCGTGGCCCGATATACTGCCTACGCGCAGCCCTACTCAGGAGCTGAACGTTGTGCTTCTGTGTTATTACCCAATACTTGACGGGTATTCCAATGTTAGTTGATTATCTTAGCCTACTTGCATGCCTTAAGTTATACTTAACAACATAAACCATTCATACAGGTGCATGCAGTAAATAAACAATATAATTGCAAATTATATCTAACATGCATTAACCAAAGAACAGATACACAAAATTATGATAAAACTTCTCTTTATTAATTCCTTCCTTAATTACAGACTCGACTCCACCCTGCGCACTCAGCTACAGGGGTTCGTGCACTCAGCTGCAGACTACTAAGCCTCTGTGCACTTAGCTACAGAGCCTTCTCCTACTCTACGACCCACTGACACACTTCACACTTGTGACTCAATCACTTAGACTTGTTACTCTTCTCTCCTTTATCTATCTTTTACACTTATAGCCTCACTCTATTTATACAATCCCATGGTCCGCAGACCATGGGTAGGTCTATCCAACCGAAATCACATTACAAAACTAGGGTGGACAACCCTGTGACTCTATTATACTTTCACGCTCCGTGCCCGCAATTCGCGGAGCTTTACAACAAGATTTGGTCAAAACTTGGGCTTTGGGCCCCAAAACATGCCTTGGGGGGATTCTATGCCCAACACTTGCGTTCATATGACAAAGTGAAATACATAGATTCGCACATCAATATAGCATTAATTCATAATCCCAGTTTTCAACATAGCATAATCGCAACATTCATAGCAAAAGTAAAATAACGCGCACACAAATGGAAAGTACACAATAATTTTAGAATACTTCTCTTTATTGATGATTGAGATTCTCAATACAGACTCTATCTGCCCTGTTGACACAGTGACATGGGTCCGTACGCTCTGCTGTGGACTTCTACCCTAGGCCTCTATGCACTTAGCTGCAGAGCCTCTTCCTACGCTAAGACTCTCGCTCTTAGCTCTTTACAGACTCATCAAGTACTTCTACTTCACTAACTGGCCCCATTAGACCCCTCTAAGACCTCCTTTTTATACAATCCCATGGTCTGCGGACCAAGGGCGAATCTCTAAAACTGACACAACCTATCTAGACTAAGGGCGGAAAACCCTTTTTGACTCTTGATATCTTCATGCTCCACGACCACAAAATGTAGAGACTTTACATTTCCTTATACAAACTTTGTGCCTTCTGCCCCAAACTTGGGTTTTTAACCCCAAAATTTACCCCTAGGGGACCCGTTCCCAACAGGCCACTAATACAAACATGGTGACTCACCCTCGAGTCACATAGCTGGCACGGAGATCTTGTCATGAAGACGTCCAAGCTCGACTTGGACAACTACTACCTCGGCGATGCATTGTGTTGCTGCATGATTCATCTCCTCGACCAACTGCTCTATTGCTGGCCCTGCACTGTCTGACTTAATCTTCTGCTGAGTCTCCTGCATACTAGCTAGCTTGCCTTCAATAGTGGCTGTGATCAAGTAGGCCTCATCCAACTAAGGCTTCAAGCGAGCCTTCAGCACGGCTTCCTTATGTTGAGCTGCATCTACATGCTCTTTAAACGCCTTGGCCTCCTGCAGCTTAGCTAACCTTTGCTTGATGGCGACAGTGCGCGTTGTCGCTTTGACTTCGTTGTAGTGCTGTTGCAGTTCCCACTCTTCTATTTCTAGATGTTGTATAGTAGGATCTTCTTGCAGGAAGGTGACTACCTTGATTGACTACTCGAAGAGTGTGGTACAGGACTTCACTGTGCTATCGACTGCTACTACTGTGTCTTTCACAGCGGTCTTGTGCTACTCTCTAATCTCTGGTGGAGTTGAAGGCTGGACCTTCAACTGCAATTCTATAATTTTGAGGTTCAGCTCCAGCTGAACCTTTACTAATTCAGTTCATGCATCACACATTCCAACATCGAGCTTCTGAACCCTCACATCTATCGGCTCAGCCTTAGGAATGCCCAGCTCCGGGATAGTCCTGCACGCCTCATCCACGACTGTGGCAATGCATTGGTTCTTGTCGATAATGTCTTTGACAAGGTTAAGGGCAGAGTCTCTCTGCACGGATAGTTGTCTGTTGTTGACCTTCTATTTGCTGATTACCAGTAATGCACGCTATTCACGGGCCCAAAGTTCCGTGAATACATCGTCCTACAAAAGGTAAAGCGCCTCATTCAGAAGCACAACTAGGTTGAGTCCAACTCTCTTGAGTGCACTGACAGCAGGTCTGTCAGCTTTAGTCTCTATTGTTAGTGCTCCATCTAGCAGCACTATTGTTCGAGGATCCCTTCCGCGCAGCATCCCTGCGACTTTTGAGGTGCCATGCGCCAAGCTGGTTGATGCCGCGCTGGTCTGTATCTGTGATGTGTAAATCTGCAGCTCACGCAGACCCATCTGTATAGCACCCAATGCCTGCTATTGTTGCTTCTTGAACTACTGCAATAGTTCTATGGTGGCATCCCGCATTGTATGACCTATATCATTTAATTCCCCCTCTGTTAGGGTGATCAAGTCCAAAGACGTCTTGCTAACCTTGCACTTCTTCCTCGGCCCTACTTTCTTTGGATCTCTGGTGTGCTTGGTGCGGAATGGAATCATCTCTAGGTCTTCTCCTCCCTACTTTGTCTGATCATATTATTCCTCGGTCTCCGGGGAAGGCGACTTCTGACTCCAGTCAAAGTCACGCTCCTCTTCGCCTGCCTATGCACCTGACTGCTGCGCGACAATGCGCTCTGACTTGGCATTGGCATCAGCCTCCTTTCTCCTCTTCGAAGCCAACTGTTCCATCTTCAGCTTGGCTTCTTCCTTCTTCCACTACACAAAAGTCTTGCTAGATCCCGCTGTCGAGTCTGTGGCATTGTGCCGATCTACGGGCTAGCAATTGAGGACTGCTACAATTGCATCATATGTGGCCAAGTATGGTAGGCCATGCCATTTCTACTCAGGGTCCTTTTGCACCCGTATTGAGACATGGTGGAAGTCAGCCTTGAATTCCACGTATTCCTGCAACTTCTAAAAATTTGTAGGTGTCAGTCGTGGTTTGTTGTTGATGGCCATATGAATGCTCATTTCCATCAAGAGCCAGAAGATCTTGCTATCCTTTATCTGCTGAGGATCCTTTGTCGCGCACAGCGAAGCAAACTTTGTAGCCTCTAGTAGGTCTGGCGCGACCGGAGGAAACTGGCTATCTTCAGGTAGCTCCCACCCAACCAGCTCTATGGATAGCAATGGCCATGCATAGTGGAAAGTCTTACTGTGATCTTGTGCCTCACAGCAATTCATGAGGAACTCACCCTAGAGGTAGTTTGCCTAGTTAAATTGAACTCCCTCCATGCACTAGGTTGTCAAAGCTATCACTGGTGCCGACACTTCATCTGCATGACACTTCCACATGACCTTCCCTACCAAGATTTGCGTCGCCACTTTGACCGTAGGGTCACAGATAATTGAAATGGTGTAGCCACATGGCTTCTTTACAAGCTTGAATTTTTCCTTCATCGCCTTGGCAAGTGCATGCTCGCTGGCCTTTCTACCAAATGCCATGGCCGGATTTTCTCCTATGTATGGTAGCCGTGTGATCCTATGGATCAACATGTCCGTGATGGGTATCATCTCCTCCAACCATAAACACTCGTTGTGCACCAAGCACATCAACTGCTTGAACACTACCAACGTGATAGGTGTGCGGTTGTAATGTGGCACCCATAGTAGGTTTAGGAAGCCTACCTTGTCCACACATTTCAGCCACTTCCTCGGCTTGAATGCGGTCACTCTAGTATTTTTGTGGAAGACACAGTGCATAAGTTCGTCTGTCGCTAAATGAGGGAAGCACTCCATGTCAGCTAAGTCGTAGTCCTCTAACTTCAAAAGAAGGACACGCTCCAAGCACGGTCCCTCAAAGACAATTTGGTACGATGGGAGGGGTGTTTGCAGGGTGACCTTACTCTCATCAATATCTTTAGGCACCTTCGTCTTGCCCCTGCATGGAGGAATGTATTTAGGTAGCTTAGATATGGGGTCTGACCCCTCAATTTCAATGGCCTCTGTTTCCACTACAATATCCTCATCATTGATGGAGATTTCTTTGAAATATTCTTCCAAGTCTAGAACAATCATTTTGTCCTTTTCTTGTGCAGTGGGTTTTCCCAACTGTGGGTGCCTCCTAGGTGATACACGCAGCGAAGGTTGCATTTTCTGCTTGTCCTTGTTCAGTTTGGGACCCTCCTGGGTTGGCGTAGGCCTTGACCGAGGTGTCCTGGGAGATTTAGGCACTTCTGCCGGTACTTCCGTAGGTGCAACTTTCAAGGCAACTCCCTCTATTGCCATAGCTACCTCTAGAACATCTCCCTTGGATATCATTGCTTCAGCACTCATAGCTTCCGCAGGCGTCGACATGATGCTATGAAACAACTCTTCTGTCTTCTTTGACAATGTCTAAAATACTGAACTTGCTAGAAAAACTTCAAAGTTTTCATGGTTCATGTGCTCCTGAGAGCTCAACAACTCAATTCTCAAAATGCCAAGTGTTTTTCATTGGGCAACCGCCTATAATTTATAGGCACTTTTAAGTTCAAATCTGACCATTCCCCGCAAAATTGGTTCATTAATGCTAGATTGGCAGTAGATTTTCAAATATCTAGTCCATAAATTCTGTCTTAAATGCCCCCCCGTTCCCTTTGGTCATTTTTTCATTGTCAAATCATGAACAGTGACTTTAACAGTCACTTTCCGACAATCCTATGCGGTTTTTCCTTTTGTAGCACATCTCCCTCTACGCTTCTGCAGGCTCTATGGCATATCTTTATTTCGTGAAGTTCCCCAATTGCACAACTCTCTGACCGGGGCAGTGTATTTTATATTCTCACACTTCCTTTCAGCTTCCTGGAGTGCTAATACTGTGCTTCCTTCATATAGTCACCTAGCTAGATCACCGGTGTATGGCTTCAATCGTCTGCCATTCACCTTCCTTGGGAAGGGTTCTACATTCAATTTAACCAACTGAACTACTCCACCATCGGTAATATCCTTGATGACATATGGCCCTAGCCAGTGCATCCTAAATCTCCCTGGAAATTTATCAAATTTACTGTCATATAACAAGACTAGTTCATTTACCTTGAGGCTGCGTAGTTTGATGTGTCGATTGTGCCATGCCTTTTCGCACTCCTTTTGAACTTGTTGATGAAATCTAGCTAGAAATCAATCCTCCTCAAGCTCTCCTAACTATGCGAGCCTCTCTTCCAGGGCTCCACAATTTTCCATTCCTGTAAGTGCCACTATGCACAGACTAGGTACAATGTATTCCATTGACATCACAACTTCTACGCCATACACGAGTCTGAAAGGCATTTTCCTAGTCAACTTCTTGCAACTCATTATGTAGGCCCATAGCACTACAGGTACATGCACATCCCAGTCATTTCTTTAAGCATTGCAGACCTTCATCAACGCGATCTCCAGTAACTTATTGAATGCTTCCACCGTCCCATTATCCTGCGGATGATAACGTGTACTTTTCTGATGGTACACCTGAAATTATTCTGTTAATGCGCTAATTGTTTCATTAAGAAAGTTCATACCATGATCTCTCATCAATTTCTTTGGACAACCAAAGCTTGTCAATACATATTCAAAAATAAACTTTGCTACTATCGTGCCTGTATAGTCCTTCACAAGCTACGCCTCTGCCCACCTGGTCAAGTACTCAGTCGCAATGATGATGTACCACGCACCTGTCTTCTTTCCTTGAGGCTGAATGGGACCCACAAAGTCAATCACCCATTTCTCGAATGGTTGTAAAGTCATCTGTGACATTAGAGGAAGTTCATTCCTCCACGACGACTTGCCAGTCCTTTGACATGTGTCACATGCCTTACAATATGCTTTTGAATCCTTATGCAAGGTTGGCCACCACAACCCAGCATGTAGAATCTTCTATGTTGTTGTTTTCCCTGCATAATGTCCACCTGCATCTCCTCCATGAGCCTTAGCGAGGATGCTGCTTCATTCAAGGTCAGGCACATAACGTCGCAATATTTTGCTTGACCCCATTTTGTACAAGTTCCTTGCAATGATAGAAAATTTTGTCACACGCACTACTTTTTCCTTCTTCTGCTGGCTTGTATAACCTTCTGAAGCCGATCTTTTCATCAGGAAGTGGATAATATCTTCAAAGTGACTGTCCATGACGCACACTGCAAAGAGCTGTGCATCAGGCAGTCCTTCCTCCAAATTAGTAGGTTCCTCACCAGTTTCAATGTGCGACAGATGATCAGGTCCCGCATTCAATCATCTTGGCTTTACAATAACTTCGAAGTCGTACTCCTAGAATAACAGTAGCCACCTACATATTCCCCCCCCCCAACACAGGCTTCTTGACTAGGTACTTCAACATGGAATGATCTGTGACCCAACAAATAGTGCCTAAACTTTTGGAGCACGTACACCATAGCTAATCCTTCGCGCTCTGTTGTGGAATAGTTTTTCTCTGCTTTAGACAACTTCCTACTTGCGAATGCTATAGGATGATCCAGTTCTCCTTCATTGGCCTGTGTTAACACGACCCCAACACAATACATGATGCATCCACATGCACATGAAATTCCTTCTTCCAGTCCAAGAAGACTAGGATCGGTGTAGTGACCATTTTCTCCTTCAACACATCCAAGCTCTTTTGGCATTCATCATTCCAACAGAACGTGGCATCCTTTTTCAACAATTTCTCCATAAGCGCGGTGATCTAGGCATAACTCTCGATGAACTTCCTATAGTATCATGTATGCCCTAGAGTTGCGCGCAGCTATTTCACATTCCTCGGTGCCTCCAAGTTGATTATCACCGCGACCTTTGCAAGGTCTACCATCAATCCTTGTCTGCATACCACATCACCCAATAAGATCCCAAAAGGGACACAAAACAGACACTTTTTTAGATTGAGCACAATTTGGTATCTCCTACATGTGTCTAGCATCAAGCACAGACTCGCCACATGGTGCTTGACCAATCGAAACACTGTCCAATCGTCAAAGGATACCTCTAGAAACTTATGAATGAAGTCTTTGAATGCCACAATGACTATGTACAAAAAGATCGCAGGTGGTTTCTTCAACCCAAAAGGCATCACGGTGTATTGAAAACACCCCCATTCAGTCATGAAAGCCATCTTGATTCTATCCTCAGGCGCGATTTTGGTTTGATGGTACCCATAGAACCCATCAACGAAAGAGTATGCTTCTTGGCCGCCTACATTATCTAGGACCTCATCAGTGAACGGGGCCTGGAAAGGATCACGCATACAAGTGTCATTCAATTTCTGGATATCTACACATATCCTTATTTCTTCTTTATGTTTCTTTTCCTAAACCGCTATACTTTGGATTAAGGTGGTAAGGTCTTTGTTTCACAAGTTTCGCATTCGTTTTCAGGGCAATCTTCATGACACCTAGGTCTCCTATTATTCCCTTCAGAGAAGAAAACTTTGTGAGGAACAAATCCTGATATTCGCGGAGGAGCTCAACGACCTTATCTACTATCGTGTCATCCAAATAGTCCCAATCTTTGCAAATTTCAGCTCCGCCTCTATGAAAATGTTGACCTGTCTATTTTTTAGCAGTGCGGTTATGTCTGGATCCTTTATTTGCTATCCTTCAACCTCGTGGTGACCCTCGATTTCTAGAATATTAATCTTTCTGGGATCCTTGTCTTCTTCTTCAGTGGTCATGTTATAGCATTCCAGCGCATGGCTCAGCTGGGTAGTCCAATCAGGTTGAATCAGTTCCAAAGGACCCTACAGTATCCTAAAGATCGTTGCTTTAGCCTCTTGTAGCACCACGTCATTACAATCAAACCCATCCTCAAAGGTGAAGATCATTATAAACCCACCGTGCAAGATGTCCCATTCTTCAATGTCATGGCGGAGCTATGTTTCCAAGTACCAATTCATTGGTATGACA
>APFE031270208.1:0-14101 GCA_000404065.3 Pinus taeda | reverse complement strand
TTAAATTGAATACAAACAAATTACATTATAAATACTTCTTTTAACACAACCACAGTAAAAGATAATACACATGTTTCTATGTTAATGCAATTAAAAACATAAGATAATGAAATCCCATGTTTTTAATGAAATCCCAACATGGGAGGGAGATATGATGGGCGACTATGAATAAAAAATATTGAATTTATTAATGAGATCACTAATACCAGTGAAACGAGATATTGTAAATATGTGTGTCTTATGAGCAGTGAAACTGGACAAAAATAAGATAAGTAGATTTCAGATCACTTCCAACGAAATACTTCTTTTAACACAACCACAGATGTTAATGCGATTAAAAACATAAGATAATGAAATCCCAACATCGGAGGGAGATATGATGGGCCACTGTATTTATGATTAGAAATTCAAATATTGAATTTATTAATGAGATCACTAATGCCAGTGAAATGAGATATTGTAAATATGTGTCTTATGAGCGGTGAAACTTGACAAAAATAAGATAAGTAGATTTCAGATCACTTTCATTGAGGGTCATTTTTATGTTGATTGCTGATTACTCAATTATTTGGGAATTAAATGTACATGGGTGCGGTTAATTATTTGATCGACAGATGGACATGGGCGCAGTCAATTATTTGACAGTGTTTATGTCTATCAAATTCCCGAATATTGAGAAAATCAACAATTACATAAACTCAGACTTTAATGACCAGTAATCTTCATCTATTTATTATAAGTTTTCTAAAAAAACTCACAAAACTCCAACTTATAATGGTTAAAAATGGCATCACACCACGGATTCTGAACTCCAACTTATAATGGTTAAAAATGGCATCACACCACGGATTCTGAATGAAACAAAAAAAAAGGGAAATTCACCGGTATTGTGTTATGTAATTAACTTGATTGGAAAAGAATATATTGTTTGTGCCTTTGAGAAGATCATGGGCGAAAAGGATCACAAATATTTGACAAATTAAGTGGTAATTCATCATAATGGCAAGTAACTCCAGCCATTTCTCATACCTTCTTTAGAATGTGTATCTTTTCAGTATTGATTGTGTTGTAAGCCGAGGAATCAGTTATCACTATGCTACTCTAATCATGTGACATCAATAAAACTTGGGAAAATTGATCCAAGTCGCTTTATGTTTTGGACAAAAGGCAAGTACAAACTTCCTTAAATGAACCAGTGTTGTCCCTTGTTGCTGAAGGGTTGGATGAATCTAAATACAATTCGTATTCAATATCCAATGTCCAAATGAACCAATGAATCTAGATACAATTAGTATTCCATACTTAATGTCTAATTCTAGAATAACACCATGAATCCATATACCCAACCTTCGGGTTATAACGATATGTTCCAGGTGTCTTCCCCTTTAATACAGGTAATAGTCATAGTGGAAAAATCCATTAAGTCAAGAAGAAAATAAGACAATTTCAATGGAGAAGGAAATAGAATCCTTGAACATTTAAACAAGAAGGAATTTGGAGTATATTACTATTTCATGAGTTGTAAATTACGGAAAAATATTCTTAAAAAAAATAGAAAGGAAATATAATTAAAAAACATTTATATTAATAGTGTATAGGAGATACAATGATAAATCCCCTCTATTAAGAAAAATGCTTTCAAAAGCCCCAAGGGTTAGCTCAATTGGTCAAGCCGGGGCCTCGCCAATGGGAGGTCGCAGGGTCGAAACCCGAAAGCTCTTGGGGTCAGGTCAGTAAAATAGGCCGAGGGGTGTGACCCCCTTCAGGTGGGGTCCACCCTAGTGTTGTTCGATCCTGGATGTAGCACCATGGATATCCGTGAACCAGTAATGAAAAAAAAAATGCTTTCAAGATGTTTTTTATTTCTTTATTAAAATGATCTATTAATTTTGGATGTCTTAACTTTGTCTTGGGACAAGGGTTATTCAATGCATCTTCTTCCTTTGCTAGCTACATCTCTTAAAGAAATTTGGAATAAATTTGTTTGTGAAAATCATAAATGATAATTTCATGCACCATAAATTGTAATATTATATTTTAATCATGTCTCAAAATTTTTTCAAATAACCAAAATTTTCATTTATTCACTATAAATTGTAATTTTAAATTATAATTAACTTTCAAAATCTATTCAAGTGACTAAACTTATACTTTATGTATTTAAATGTTAAAAAAATTATCAAACACTGAACCTTATACTATGTCACTATAACCATAACCATTTTAATGAGTACAAAAAAATGCCACCATATATTATACTACGTCGCCATAATTATTTTAATGTGGTACGAAAGAAGTATCACCATATCTAATAGTAATACCCTTTAACAATAATATTACCAACAATTTCATTCCTCAAAAATAACATGAGCAAACTAACGTTCAAAATCTCCCACTTAATTTGAATTATGAACTCAAGTAGTTTTCCTTTATATGTCACATTGCATTAGAACTTTTCTTTCAATTGAAATTTGTTCACTAAATGTAGACATTATGTTAACCTCATTTGAATTTTTTTAGTAGTTTGGCTCTATTATTTATAGGATAATATAGTCCTTTTACATATCATTGTTATTCTTTAGCTGACAAAACCCTTGAGCCTACATCCTTTAAATAGAGAACACATATCCTTAACCATTTAACCCACTTAAATTATACTTATTTTATTAAAACTTCAACATAGCTTATTAAGGGTTTGTATTAAGGTTAATCCCTTTTAAATATAGGTATATTATCCAATAATGTACACATAAAATATGTATTTCGATAAGGTTATGATTAAGAATCTCATGTGAGCAAGTTTCCAAACATTGAGACCCTTAAAGCATGGATCCAAAGCCACAAGGTCCCCCACATGAAAGGAAAAATCCAAATTTATTTTTGTCTTAATCATTTCATCGAATTTCATTTTTGATTGAAAGATGGAGACTCCATATTTTTTTAGTTTATCATGTCTTTTGGGAACTTTTGTTGTCTACATCTTGATTGATGGTCTCAAGATTTCAACCTAGAGAAGAAATTATTTCCTCAATGATGGTTGAGTTAAGACTACCCCATCTCAATCTTAAACTCTAAGATGTTGAAACTCTCACAACAACAGGGAATAAGCTATGGAAATTTATATATAAAGTTGAACAAATATTAAGCTCTTATTGTGTGCTTGGATTTGTGTATATTAAATCCTTAAGGTCCTCCAGAACCAACGGAGGTCCCAACTAAAAAATAGTTCAATGAGTAGTCATTATACAATGATAAACCTCCCTTCATGTGCAATATTTTCTATGAATATGGGAACTTGAACAAACACTACCAAAAGAAGAGTACCCACATGATAAGGAGAAAGAATAACATTTCCAGATTATATACAAATCATCCAAATAAGGGAAATGCATACCTTAGTTGTTCCCTATCTCAGAAGTTATTCACACCCAAATCAAAGCCAAAACAAAGTCCATAAAAGGGAAGATCTAGGTTTGATAGGACCAACCATATGAAAGAAAATACATACCTTAGCTTCTCCCATCTAGAAAATTATGTACACTTAAACCCAACCCAACACAAATCTTTAACATTAACACTTGTTTATAAAGAAAGAAACCTATGCTAGGAAAAAGAAAATGTAATTCCATGATTCCTTGAAGAACGAAAATAAAACAACCATCATGTGAACAACAACGACCCATCAATGTGACAAAAATGACCCACATAGCCCCATCTATAACTTGAAATTTGAAGGTGAGGGAAGATCAAGAAAATGTAGGAACATGGAATTTGAAAGTAGGGAAAGATCAAGAAAATGCGGGAATACTATAAGGACATTAGAGATCCTTTTCGCTTAATCTTGATATCTTTACTAGTTTAGCCTATGAGAGAATATCAAATTGACAAACATGTTGTGTGATCACTAAATGCACATGAAATCTAAATTGAATTATTTTTTCTTTTTGTTAAGCTTGGTAGATCCTCCTTTTTCATTAATTATAGAGAAAATTTACACCACATACATTCGCTAGGTGGACTCAACTAGCCCAGTGGGAAACAAAGTTTGTTGGCCACCTATCCGCATTGTATGCCATTCAGTAACAAAAGATTTTCAGTCTTTCTATCCAAGCTATATAAGTCTCGGATTCTTGTCCATACTCTACAGATCTACATACATATATATTTTCATAAGGAAATGTAAAAGCTATCTGCATATATAAGCAAAACCATTAAAAAGTAGGCTTTCTAGTCATGTTGGTCAGCAAAAGCTGATTCCATTGGCGCTAGATCCTTAGCCTTCTTCCCCAGCAACTCATCCTAGACCAAGATACAAGGCAAGTGCCTCTCAATTCAGCCAAGTCGAACATCCTGTTTGTGAAATTGAAACTACACCTTTTGGAATTCATGTTTGTAATTCAACATGCCTTGGACAGTCACAGCGATGCCCGCCCAAATATGTTCCATCGCCTTTCCCAACAGGATTTTCATCAACCAGTACAAGTAGAGGGTTTTCTTGAATTGAGTGATTCTACCCCTCGTATTTCTAGGAACTGAGATAAGAGTTCTCCAATCCTCCAGTTCCATGTTTGTCTCACTCTCCTGCTTCACTATTCTTGCCAATCCTCTAACAATTTGTGAATATCCTCATTAGTTCCTTCTCGGTAGGCAACTATTGCTTCACTTATTAACCTTTCAACATATTTCCTGCCTCTACGTCCCTCTGTTGGACTTGGTTTTGTGTCTTTTCTGGTCTCTTAGGGCCTCCTTTCACAGCCACTGGTTTTTGCAGGTCGTGACATGGTCTCTCTGACCTGAACATGTACATTACAATAAATTGCATTCTCGTTACAATTCAACGTAATACAACATGGAACTTGCACACAAGTGGTAAGATTACAACGCACCAACCCGCCTTCATCATACCCCCCTATCTGTTGCAGTTCCTGGCCTTTCAGGGTCGTAGGTTAGTTCCCCATAGGGGACTGACCCACAACCAACACCAACAATTTCACTTTGCTTTAGACAGCTCCTCTCAGCATAAGTTTGCCTTGCTTCTTCTCTCCAATCCGAGGTTGAAAAGTGCAACCACTTACCAGCCATCAACTGACCTTGGCTAGCGTGCCCATTACCCTCTGTCCATGACGTTGATGGACCCAACCTAGTCATCCACACATCCCTAAGCCCCATGATGCCTTCATTTCCAATCTACATTCCATAGCCAATTCCACTCCCTTGCTAGACTTCCTACCCATAGTAAATACCATTTCTTCACGATAGGTATATTGATGTTGGTGCATAGATGGAACACAAAATTCAATGAAGATTGGACCAAAATCTTACCAACATTATGGGATGGTCACATGGTGATGCTAGGATATATTTTAAATGTTTTGTAAATATTTAGATTAGGCAGTGAGTTTTGTTTTTAGAATAATTTGGAGTAATTATTTCCTAATGTAAATATAGTTTCAATTTCCCTTATTGTGTGGAGAAGGGGAAACAATTCATACCTTTTGATTCTTTTTGAAGAGAAAGAACGTTTGGAAAGGAGAGAGGTGGAGAGGAAGAGAGGAGGAGCTCCAGAGTGAGGACAAGAGACAGAGGCTGAAAGAGGCTTGGGCTACATATGCCCACATTGTATATCTGGCTAGTTAATGTATGTTTGAATTTGATTGATGAACAACTTATTTATATGCCTCTATGTTGGTTAACTTCTTCATCTGTATATTGTTAATGAAGATTCTATTTATTGAAGTCTACACTTGTTGAGTAGATTTAAATATAAGTCTGAATATTATGGCCCAATTTTTGTCTGGTTGTTCATGACCCTTTTGTACCTTGTTTCAAAACCCCTGGAGCAATATTCTCTATGTTTTGGAGTAGTGAAGGCATGATATTTACAACAAATAGAGCATTGTTGTAGAAACACTAGAGTACCTTATTTTAAATGTTGTTAAAAACCTTTTAGATTTGTTTTATATCTCATAAGTTTGAGTTAGCTTTGAAATCTCATTGAATAAGGGTGTAATAATTTTGTTACTGTGTTAAGAAGAAATTCTAGGTTGTGTAGAGTCGATTGCAAAAAGAGTCGAGTTGTTCCGACTTCCATAAATTCAAAAAATGAAATTTTAAGGAGCACTACAAAATTATCTAATACAAACTACAAGTTTTTTTTAATGCTGTGAAAATATTTTGTAGCGCCTACAGGTAAACGTTTTCAGGAGTGCATGTTTGGATTTCTAAATGCTCATTTGGCTTGCTCATTACATCACTTGTTAAAAGGAAATGACTCACCTTTACATGTCATGATGTGATCATTCTTTTCTTTTAGCATGACATGTGCTACAAGAAAACAAGAGTTTGGTCCATGTATTTTGGTGGAATGTGATCAACTATGAGCATACTATTTTGAATTTTCCTCTATCCTCAAGTAAATTAAGTGATATTGAATTCTACAAGAAAATTTGGATGGTCGTCAACAAGCTCCACTTCATCTAGGTGGCCACCCAAGAGGTCCAACACTCCTTTCTTGTGGTGATTAAGAGGAAGGAATATTGTGGGCATGCGTTAATGTAGAGATTGGTTCATTGGTGAATCAAACTTCTAACTCTCGAAGATATTGACTTCAAAAATGGACAAAGGATGAAAAATAATTCACAACACTAATCATGAAACTGACCTACTGCAGCAAAATCTTGATGATGCTTTGCAATAAATAAACAAGTTACATAAGAAAAATGATTCCATTGGAAAAGTTGCAAAACATATATCATGATATAATGAAATATATCATGAATTTCTTTGTCTCACTACACATCACATCAACACATTAGAGGAAAAGTTTGTATCATTGGATCAATGGGTAGGTGATTTTCTTAAAATTCAAGATTATAACAGCCCAAGTTAAAATTTCATGTAATAGAGGTTAAGAAAGGAAAAATAAAACCAAGGTATGGGAAACATATTCCAAGTTGAATTTTGGGAAGAGTTGTTAGAAACCTTTGAGCACTATTGGGGGGTCGGGGCGGTGAATCAGTAGTGTTATATGTGTGTGTCACTTTTACCAATTTAAACTTCAATTACTCGGGGGAGGGGGGGCCGGTGAATCAGTAGTGTTATTTACATATGTGTGTGTGTGTGTGTGATTTTTACCAATTTAAGATTTAATTACTCAATCACACATTATTCACCATCAACACATTATTTTATCCACATATAAAAAATATAAGCAACTAAAACAAGATGACCATGAGAGCAACAATAATCAACACATCAAAGGCACATCACATCAATCACACATGAGACATAAGGATTCTGGTGGAAACCCTTCCAGGAGAAAAATCACCCTTGTTGTTGCTACCCTCTTCTAAATTTATATTAGTCGAGAAATTGGTCTTTTACATATATGGTTGATTCCCATCAGCATGGAGACTCAACTTCATATACAATATGCCAACACCAATTGGCTAGGAGACTCAATTCTACTGATCAGCTCGGAAGACTTTGTTCTCACATGGATCTATGGACTACCATCTACTAAAGGAAACCACGATCAAGCACTAGTCTCCCAACTATCATTGGACTATCCAACCACCATTGGATTGAGAAACTTGTTCCTTTTGCTAAAGCTTTGATGACACTACTCCACCTCCATGAAGTCACTACTCATCACCACTATGTGGACCTCCTTTCATCTATTTTCAAACTGGATCGAAAACACTCTGCTCAACAAGAAATCAACTCTGCATACATGCTCTTAGCAACAAGATCTCATCATCAAATAAAGTGTGAACACCATAAGAAGTGTGCTCTCCAAAATAGCAAACGTTGTGGCCACAATAAAATTGATACCAACATATATCAAACCCTTAAATCAAAACATAATTGTTGTATACTACAATTAGCAACATACAACACTAAGGATATGCACTAAATGTAATGACAGCTCCTGCAAAAACAAGTGTGAAGGTCACAACCAAAATAAACTCCAGTAGCATGCAAATAATCTTCAAACTATGTCTATTACAGCAACCTCAAATCTGATCTGAAAACCGATGCACTTATTTAGAAATCTTCTCCATAAATTGTCATTGCACTCACCCACTAAATCATATATTCTCTCCAATAGGTTTGAAGCATATAAAATCTATGCAACCCTCAGTTCTTCACTCATACTCACCATCAACTCACAATCGACAATCAAACATGTAGGGTGAAATTGGGCTTGGGGCTAGGATCAAAGGTGCACAAATTTGACCAAATCAATCCACCAAGGTCACTACTTCCGCACTAAATGCATTCACATCATGAGAGGACATTTTCAAACCATTTCTGACCTTTTTCACCTTTTTTGGAAGCTTCTAGGAATTTGTAAGTTAATTTACTTCTCAACAAGACAAGAAATGCAGAGAAAATCTCATGAAAACCCTCAGTCACATGCTTGACATTATTTGAACTCCACCAAAAGGTAGAGTCACTCTCACGGGATTACCTCAGTGTGACTGGGGCAAAGTATAGGTGAAAATAACCTCTTCCACCTATTGGATCATACTTCCCTAGCTCCTGAACAAGCCTCCAAACCTATGACACAACCTCTAACACATATTCTAGTTATTTGTTGGTTATAAGCATGGTTCTATAATATCCTCTAGTTATGCCTCTTGTTATGCTTGATAAGTTAATGAATGGTTGATGAATGCAAGGCCTAACAAGTGTCGTTCCGGCTAGTGCATTATACCTTCTTGATGATTTCTAGCTAAAGTAATAGATTTACACTCATATATGAATTCATTGCCTATAGCTTACAAGTTTACCATGTGTTTAACGAAATGCCTAGTATGTCTAGTCATTCTAGGTCAAATTCTAAATTTGAGTTTGAACGATTAAAATTTTCGTCATGTCGAATGTTTTTCCAAAAAGTTATAGGAGGTTTTAGGCAGTGGTCTGGAGGCTAGCCTAGAAAAGTGGATCAAATCCCAAGACTGTATTCTCTGAATTGAATATTTTAGGCCATAACCACTAGAAGCTAGGCTTCTGAGTGTGGTTATAAACTCATAACCACATGTATTCCTTTTTGTGGGTGTGGTTGATGGCTCAGGGTAGATAAAAAGGGTTTTAGCTCAACATTTGGTCACATGGGATGGTTGCTCAACCTCTGAGTGACCTTTAGTCCCTATAGGATGTTAGTATGTGGTCATTTTGTAGGCCCCACTTCCTTAACTAGAACTAGGAGGTTAGGGGTCATAGTAGCTCTCCACTTCATATTTACCTTGAGGGCTTGTGAAAGTAGGTAAATTAGGGGAGGGGGGTGTTACAAATATCAAAAGGATAAATTGATAGAGACATTGCAACAAGATTTATTGAGAAAATAAAATGTGTTGTTGGTAATAGAAAATGAAGTAAAATTGTTAAAACACAAGAAACTAAAGTGTGATGCAAGTGAGCTAATTCAAAACATTGATGGCCCTTATGATACTTTTCATTTGCTTGATAATAATGTTGATGTGTCTCTTTCATGTTATGAGGCTCATAATGATGATCCTAGTCATATTGTTAAAGATGATGAACTAGGTTGTTTTTAAAGACAAAAAAGGGATTGGTTCAAAACTTTTGAATAAAATTGATTTTGATGGGAAAGGTTTAGGAAAAATTTGTCAAGGTATTCACAATCCCATGTAGATATGTGTAAGGCCAAGAAATGAAGGAATTGGTTATGAATTTCAAACAACTAATGAATCTATCAAGTTCATGAAAGAAGAAAATTTGATAATAGGTGATTCTTCAAGTAACAGTGCAAGAATTCAAGAGTAGAAGAAAGAATCATATTGCAATCATGATAGCATAAACGGACACATACAAATAAGTGTTCAAATAGAGACATATCAAAACCTCACAAACAGGAACATTTTGGTTGGCTATAAGTGAATGGATGGAAGAAAGTTACTTTTATGTTGAAGGTATTCTACAAGGTTAAGTTTTCCAATGTACAACATTTTTTCTCATGCAAAGTGCATGATTTTTTTGGTCCTCCAAAATTCAGTTTCCATTAAGAAAGAGTTATCATTTTATAGAGCCAAGAGTATTTTTTCTTCTAATGGTTCATAATAAACCAAATGTCATTTTGAAAATGGAAAGATGAGTGATTCAAGTCTAACTAAAGAGATAAAGGATATTTGAGAAGTGATGTGTGGAGATGAGATGAACTTATATGTTTGGGCATATGAATTGCTACGAAGGAGGGATGGTAACTTGTACTTGAGATGAAATAATGTGTAGGGGGTGCATGATTGGTTGTACCCAGTACCTCAGAGTTTTGGTCCAAGTAGTGCAATTTCTTTTACCTAGGTGTTTGGTAAGCCCTATTGAGTTAGGCTTACATGCATTAGTGTGTAGCCTATATTCCTATTTTTCATAAGGAGTATGTTACATCAAGTTGTGGAATTATGCTAGCTTGATGTGGAATAGGAGATATTGAATATTTTATTAGAGGGGAATGTAAGATGGAAGAATATTAAAAATTGCATGAATCGTTTTTATGTGGAAATGAATAATCAATTTTATGCATTTACAAAAAGTAAATAGAAGAAATTTCAAGGATGAAACTAATCTGGTGCTCAAAAAATAGCTCAAAATTAAAAGTTCTCAGATCAGTGTGGAACCTGAACGACCGCTTAGTGCTCGTCATCTTGAATCTAGCGCAACTCATTTCGTGCAAAATAGACACCATATGCTCCCAGAATCATGTTATGTTCGCTTTCCCAAACATGTGCAGTTCCGAACCACAGGGGATAGGAAAACGCCTTGCCTTCGTGATTGCATAGTTTCTGAGAGCAAGGGAAGCTTTGAGCAATTTTTGAGCTCAAGTTTGGGCTGACTCCCAGGATTGTGCAGTTTTTGAGCTCAAGGTTGGGCTGTCTCCTAGGATTGAACAATTTTTCAGCTCAAGGTTGGCCTTCCTGTCTAGATTGTGCAATTAAAATCCATAACACTGGCTTGCCTTCAAGGATTGTGCAGTTTCTAAAGGGAAGACTGGCAATGTTGAAAAGTCAAGTCAAGAGATAGCTTGTGTTTAAAAGGTATCAAAACTGGATCGAAACAACACATCAAAAGCATTGCAAGAAATATAGGTATTTAAGATAGCATGAATACTTAACAAAAGTGAATGATGAGCTCCTGTGAATAGAAGGGAGACTCCAAAATATAAACATGGGAAAAAATTTGGAGGGTGGTTGTAGAAGCTACAACACATAGTCACAATGCTTCTTATGAATTATCTTCTTCTTCTTAGATGTATGCTTCTTATGATTCCTTTCATTTGACATAATTCCTTGGATCTCCTTCTCATTGTTAAACTAATCTTGAAGGACCTGCTCCAATACCAATTGTTGAAAATACTTAGAGGGGAGTGAATTAGTATTTCAATAATTATTACAAATTTATACCTTGAATTTGCTTAATAATCTATCATATGAGTAGATTAATAGAACACACAATCACATCATAAAAATCATGTACAAATTACATAGAGATTTTATGTGGAAACCCATAAAGGGAGAAAACCACCATCCTTCTTGTCTTCTTAATATTCAATCATTGGTTAAATATATTCACTAGCACCAACCAATAGGAATCACCCACTCCCTTTTCATTGTTTGATTGGCACCCACCAGCTGGAAGCACCCACTCCTTTGCAATGTTTTGTTGGAAACCACCAGCAGGAAACACCCACTCCCTTTGTAATCTTCCATTGGAATCCACTAGCAAGAAGCACCCACTCCCTTTACATGTTTTTGCTGGCATCCACTAGCAAGAAGCATCTAATCCCACAAATCAGTTTCCTGACACTAACCAGTTGGAGGCATCAACCCTGAAAATTAGTGTGGACCTCCCTTTCATCTCATTTTCAAACTAGATCCACCACCTTTAATCTCAACTTCAAAATATCTTTTACCTTGTTTTAATCTATGCAAATTTCTCTTTATCTAGCAACACTCTAACTCTATCATCAACAACACATTCTTGTAGCACAAATCCTACATTTCAATCATAATTTGTGCTACATACAACAATCCTTAGCAATATACTTGTAGCAATCATACTTCTATCACTTCATCCAATGCTTTGACACGTATATCAAATAACATCACTCGACCATTACCTTCACATACCAACACATCAACATTCAATAAAACATTACTTGATCACATTGCTCATTACAAACCAGGGTAGACACTTAGGCTTTACACATTAGAGAATCAATATTGATTTCATCATTGTTTTTACCACAATTGAACGTATCCCAATCCTACAATAATCTAGTGTGACTCTAGTTATGTTTGTGTTGCTCCATGGTTGTACACATAAACCAACAAAATCTCGTGCCAGCTATACGTTTTGGAAATCCAATGGGTAAAAAGAAACTCCATCATTCACACCTACGTTAATATTTCACAATGCATATGCAATTCACTATCCTAACAACATTAAGCGAAAAGGGAGCACGACATACACTTTTGTCAACATTGCTAGGCACACAAGATAGAATCTTAGCTAGCCATTAATAAAACAACAAGTATACCTTCATCACACCGGGAAAAAAAACATGCCAATAATGCTCCATATCAGTCACCTTTGTTCCATATCAGTGGAGGTGCGACCACCATCAACACATTAGATCAAAGAAAGTCTCATTGGCACACCAGAATAGAGAAAATAAGTTATAAATAGTCACGTATCCATACACATGTACTAGAAAAAGAGAAAGACATCATTATACTGATCAAAAAACCACACCATAGTCTTTCATACCACAAGTTGTGTGCTTGATCACTCAAGTTGTACACCCATTCAATGCCAGGTGAGGAGATTTATACAAGTCGATTGATGACCAAATCAAGTTGACCAAGAAACTACCATGGGCATTTCTATGGTAAAATTTAATGGTAATTTCACTGACTTGAAACCATGTGAGAATACTAATAGAGAAGATCATGGTTTTGAGGTTTCATATAGGGAATTTTTTTTTGATGCTTGCCAACATTTATGAGGTCTATAGACGAGAAGGACATGTAAATTATGCATTGTGTAAACTACTACCTAACATAATTACATGGGCTAAACAAGACTAGCGTGCGTAAATGTTGCTACCAACAAAAATTTCAAATGCATCATTAGTAACTCCTCTTTGATATGTTCCCCTCATCATCAAATGTCATGCAAGGAACATTAGTGCCTTCATTCAATCACTCATAATATCCTACGTAAAAGATCCACCAAAGAAGCATCAATAAATCACTACCAACATACTACATTAGAACACCTACCAATATAATGCATCAAAAGGCAATATGAAGTCTCAACCAAAACCAAGATCCATGCCATTTTTAACATCAATGCTTGAACACCTATTGTGTAGGTTGACCAATTTATGATCAAGAGTTTTATGAAAGCCCATTGCCCATCCTCAAATATGGTATTTAAAGCCACATGGAAAGCAAAAGTTGAATACGCTCGCAATAACAGTTTCATCGATTTTCATTTTCAATTTGAAGATGATCAAGTTTTCATATTTTATAGCAGTGCATGATTTATAATAATTAGTATTAAGTGCATTTTAATTGATGATTTTACGACTTCTATTCAGTACTAAAAAAAAAAATAGATTTTATCAAAATCTTGATAAAATTTCCATAATTTTTCAAAAATAAATAAAAAAAAAATGGGTACACCCTGCCACTTATTTATTCGAAATTAATTTGACATAATAACCCGATGTCTCTAAAAATCTTACCTCACTGTACTATAATGTAGAACAAACACTGAATATAGTTAGTTTCAACAGATTCACAAGATGTATTAAGAACTATAGTTCTAAATGGGGACCAGAGACTGTGATAGTTTTAGATGTGCGTTGTAGTTGCAGTGTTAGTGGTTCTATGAAGTGAGTGGTCAAGAAATTCCATGTGAGTGACTGCTTATACGTTCTTAAAATTCTTTGTATTCTTTTCGATGTTGATTGACCTGTAATCCCAGCAATCAATTTATGAACAAATTCATGCAAAATTTCAGTTCAGGCATATAAATTGATAGGCCAACAACCCTTTAAACCATTTAATTTAAA
>APFE031270206.1:26562-45325 GCA_000404065.3 Pinus taeda | reverse complement strand
GATTGGAAAAATGTCTTGGTTCAATAACACCCAGTCGAGCATTAAGCTTCCAATAATGCTAGATTTTAACCTGGAGCAGTTTTGTGATTTGGAGGAGATGCCCCCTCGTATTTGTGACACATCTTCAGTTGTGAATTGGACTATTACTAACTGTCATTTCCTTTGAATATTACCTGATGACTTGGGGAACCTCAACTCTTTAATAATGTTAAGGAAGGAAAGAAAGTACGTTACGCTAAGTTCTCTTATGCTTTTCAAGTTTTTCTTGGATATCTACAACGTTTTGGGTAGGAAAGTACATTCTATTAATGAAAATTTGTCTTGATAGAAAGGCCCAATTTCAAATTCTAATGCTTTCAAAAACATTGTATAACTGTAATGTTTCTAAAAGGAAAGCATATTTTTTCAATTTAAGTATCATGATCCCATATTCCAACTTATTTTCAGTAACCCATTAGGCTTTGTAGCTTTGAATAAATCCATGTCTTTTGATAAGATCCTCTTCCAAATTAAAATGCAGTTTCCTTTTGGAAATAACCACATACAGTGTCTTGATTTTGTTATTGAGAAAATAGAGGTTGTGAAACAAGCTTGTGCCATACAAGGACTTGATTCATTGATTGTATCAATTATGGCTCTAGATGTAACAATGTCTTGATTTTGTTGCTTGAAAATAGAGGTTATGCTTTACTATTTCACAGAATTTCTTACAATCTTTCCATAAGTATTGATTTGTAATCTTAGTCACTGAGGGATGACTGTAATGACAAAGGTAATATTCCATGGTTTGAAGTTCCCCTCTTACTAAATATTTAAATATATCACAACAATTTAACTGTTAAAGGAATTGTATTTGATTTGTAAACAATTCATTGCTTGATTTATAGATTTTGATTTTTTCCCTTTTTTATTTTTTTCTCAGATTTGGTATGAGATATCTTCCAAGATTTGGGTTCCCTAGTTTCCCCACCATAGTACAAGGTTTAGATGCTATCATTAAATATTCTTGGAACATTACAACTTTTCCAGTAAGTGTGCTTTGAAACATTGTTGCTTTTCCATGGTGTTAATGCAAATAAGCACTACAACTAGTGCCATTATTTAGATCAAGTGCCAAAATCTAGGTGGTCTTGTAATGATGGAGTGATTTTTTTATAGCTACTAAGGTCATATGCATTTTTATCTCTTATGTTGTCCTAAGATATTCAAATTCAGAATAAGAATTCAGGTCTCGTTTCCACTGTAGATTGTAGTCAGTTTCTTGATTTGTCAAAACATCCACACAGGAAAGGAGATTCAAATTGACACTATGATGGCCATTATGTCAAGCCAGGTGGTCGCACTCCCTTGATCGTGAGCATTATTGTGATTAAGATGGAAGACTTCATAGTCTAGATTGATTGTTTAGCAGTGATAGTTAGTGGGCTCATTCACAAAAGATTCTATTTCACTAATCCTTTTTATATATTTGTCAAATTCATTTTCCAAATGTTTTAATTACACTATAGAGTTGAGTTTTGAGAGATTTGTGATTCATAGTGTTAAGTATAGCAGATATGACACTTGAACGAAGACAAGCATAGTAGAGGTATCAGGCTCTATTATAATCTTACCTGCATATTATAAGGGACTTGGTTGGATTTTTTATAGTTTTATAAACAAGTTCCATGTCATGGAAATGTGAAAAAAAACAGTGATATTGCCACCATGTGGCTCTTGTCATATATGGTTTTAAACTTTTTCAAAAAATTCTCTAAGAGTTCACAATGCTAAGATTCCCTAGGACTTTACAAGTTTTATTATTTAGTGAAAGACTTGCCAAGATATTAACAAGATTTATAATTGAGTAAAATATTCGCCATGCCTGGTGAGAGATTCGCCAAAAAATTATATATACATATCATATTATTGATAAAATCGCCTTCAATTTTTCCTATATACCATGGAGATTCGCCCATTTATTATATTTATAAATTTAGGGGGGTTCTTAAAATTTTCCCTGGCCACATATATAGTTATGATTGGATCCATGCTACATAGTCACCCTATTAACGTCAACACCACATCAGTGTACATATTTCCATGTGGCATCCGTACATTGCCTAGTCAACCCAACACACTGACTTTTTTACTGTTTGCCAAAACATTTAGAACGTGATAACTTCCTCATACGGTGTTGGATTGAGACGATTCAAGTGTTGTTGGAATCTAAATGACGAGATATACGATTTGGAGCCAGTTTCAGGAAAATTTTAGCACTTTGATTTGTGAACATATTTTTGATTCCCTGGATCATTCCTCCCCACTGGAAGCTTTTGGACCACGAAAAGTTTGTTTTTACTCAGAAAGTAAGTGAGGGTACAACTCCCTCACTTTCCCAATCTTAATCAACATTGATTTACTTGGATTAGTACCTTTGATCCCCAGTCGAAGATACTCCACATTACCTCTACGTGAAGTCCTTATCCTCCTGTCAAGAATTAAGTCTTCCTATATCTGATTTAAATATTTAGGAGAAAATTCTTCTATAGGTGGAATATGAACATTCTCTTCTTGATCATCAACCAATGTAGGCTCATACAATCTCAAATTTTCCACATTCAAAAGAAAATAAGTTTGCATGTAAGGTGGCAAATCTAATCAGAAAGCATTGTTACCAATATTCTCCATGATTTTGGAAGGACCATATCTGATTGGTTGGATATTTTTATCTTCACCTTATAATCTTTCCTTTATAATGTACAACCAAACTTTATCTCCCACTTGGAAATCATGATCAACTTGATGATTATCATGTCTTTCTTTGTACTTGGCTTTGCTTTTCTCTAGTTGTTCTTGTACCCTTTAATGCACTAGTTGAATTTGTTCAATGAAATACGTGGCTTTGCCCACATCACTATGTCCATCTACTGCAATATATTTATCGAAGATGAAATCCAAAGGAGACTTTGGAAAATAACCCAAACAATATTTAAATGGAGATACCTCTGTGGATGAATGCTTGGCATGATCATAGGCATGTTGGATGTAATGAAAATTCTCATCTCAATGTTTAGGATTCTTACAACAATATCCTCGAAGGAGATACACTACTATTCTATTCACTAGTTCTGTATGGCCATTATTTTGTGGATGAAATGCGGTGTTATTCTTCAAATTTGTGTCCATGAGTTCCCATAAAATTGACCAAATTTATCAACAAATCAAGAATCTCGATCAGGAATAATAGAAGTGGGTAGCCCAAAGTGAACCCTTGCAATTTGTAAAAACATATTTGTGGTTTGTTCAGCTATAACCTATTTCTTACATTCTGTTGTAACAATCCACAACAACATATAGATAATCATGACCTTTTTTAGACATTGGTAGTCTCCCTACAAAATCCATAGAAATACTTTCCCAAGGATGAGAAGAAATAAGAATTTGAGTGTACAAACCCAATTTCCTATTGCTAGGCTTGCTAGTAGCACACATGGAATATCCTTTTACATATGTTGAAACAATTTCATTCATGTGAGGCCAATAAAAATACCTCTGAATTTGAGAAATTTTTTTTCCTACGCCAAAGTGATCACCAATAAGAGAAGTCTGGGCTTCCCTTATGAAATTGAGTCTTTCACCCTATGGAACACATAACTTTCCAAGATGATACAACAACTTGTTATGAACATTATAATCCAACTCTTCAACATGATTTCTTTTGACTCGAAGTTGAATAAACATATTTAAAATATTCATCTTGAGCATATTGTTCAATATAAATTTCATGCATGATTGAGTTATGCTTAAGAATGACATATGCATTAGGCCTTGATAACATATCTGCAATTTTTTTATATATACCTTTCTTATACCTGATTACCGAATGAAATTGTTGTAGGAATTCGATCCACCTGAAATGTCTAGTTGGTTGTAGCTTGGTTTGCAATTGTAAATATTGCAAAGGTTGATGGTCAAAATGAATAATTGTTTATTTACCCATCAAATAATGCTTCCAATTCTTCACACTTTGTACCAAAGCATACAAATATTTATCATAAGTTGGATAGTGAATTACTGCATTGGTAAAGGTTTCAGAATGATAACAAATTAACTTACCATGCTGCATCAAAATTGCTCCTGTAGCATATGTTCTTGCATCAATTTGAATTTCAAATGGATGCTTAAGGTATGGAAGTGCTAGAATTGGGGTTGTGATTATTTTCTTTTTCAATGTGTTGAAGGATTTTTGCTTCTTTCCTCCCCACTGAAAGACCTTTTTCGTACTTGTAAAAGCATGTAATGGTGCTACAATGAGTAAGAAGTTAGCAATAAATTTTCTCCAATATTGGGCTTCTCCCAAAAATATCCTAACTTCTGTTACATTGTTGGGTTCAGGCCAATTCACAATGACATCAACTTTTAAGGGATCAATTGCCAATTCACCCCCTCCTACAATATTACCCAAATAAAACAAAGGGGTTTTCCGAATTTCACACATAGACATCTTCAAACACAATTTTTCCTTTTTCAAGACATCTAAAACTTGTTTCACATGCTTAAAATTCTCTTCACGAGTCTTACTGAAAATCATAATATCATCTAAGTAGAATATGAAAAAATCATCAAGGAATGGTTTCAACACATCATTCATAACTCTCATGAATGAGGCAGGGGCATTGCAAAACCCAAACGACATAAATAACCATTCGAAAAAACCTTGTTTTGTCTTGAAATAAATTTTCCAAATATCATCTTCAACAATCCTTATCTGATGATAAGTGCTTCTCAATTCTAACTTAGTAAACTAAACAACTTCCTTTAACTGATCTAGCAAATCATCAATGCGAGGAAGAGAATAACGGTTATTTACCGTGATCTTGTTCAAAGTTCTAAAATCCACACACATGCACCATGTACCATCTTTCTTTGGAACCAAAACAATACGAGACCCACAAGGAGATGTGCTAGGCCTCATGACCCCTTTGTTAAGAAGTTCTTGAATTTTCTTCTTGATCTATTCATTCTCCAAAACTGACATTTTGTACATGCCAATATTTTGAAGTGGTGCATCTTGCTGCAAGTGAATCTCATGTTGGATTCTTCTTTTTGGAGGAAACCTTTCAGGTTCCTGAAACATCTTTTCAAATGCAATAGCAACTTCAAGAAATTCATGCTTGAGTTTGGAATCACATCTTGTGAAATCTTTAAGTTCAACAATATCTTTAGCCTTAATCATAAGAAACAAATAATTCTTACTAGCATTTACAAGCGTTTTCATATGACCAACACTAACAAGAGATAAGTTCATCTTCTTGCGATGTTCTATAACAATATACTCAACTCCATCTTTAAAAAGATAATATTTTTTCTCATGACGATAAAATATGGCTTTTCAACCATACAAGTATGGAATCCCTAAAACAATCCCACATATATCAACTGGTACAAAATCAAGCTCTACCTTGTAACACCCTCCTCCCACATCCACCCAAGTAACTAGCTAACCTGGGTAAACATGTGACACGAGGTTACTATCATATGATTCAACCTCCTAGGTGACCTTAAGGAAGTGGAATCTATGGAAACACATCAAACTCCAAGGAGCCATCCCAACCACTCATGTATCATGTCTTTGGGTCCCACTGAGTTTTTAAGCTATTAAACCTTTTGACGCTTCCATGCTATGGGCATGCCAACATTTGGAAAGCTCTAGACACTCCCAAAAGCCTAAATGCCTATGTCTAGGGACTATTTCCAGCAAACCTGTGCCAGAATCAGCGAGATTTAAGGCACTTTTCAAGCTCAGAAATCCGACCACTGCCCAAAACTTGTTGTAAATTCCAAAATCCATTAAACACATGATGACAAGACTAACAAACCAAAAAATAACTCTAGGACTAGGCCTGATCATCCCCAAACCAGACTGACATTTTGTCAAAAACTTGGAATCAATGCAATCTATAGGTATAAGATACAAGACAAAGCATGAATGACTGAAAACCCTTATGAGACATGACAAGAAGGATCTCCACATTATCCCTTGAAATATTATGACATCAATTAGGTCTTGCATCCATCATTTTAACTATTACAAGTAAATACATGAAATAACCATGCCATGAACCAATCAAATAATCATGCTTAGAACCAACATAAAACCATGAAAATAACAGTGAGATAAAAACCATTAAATCCACACATAAATAAGTACCAAAGAAAGAGAACTTAAATTTTATTATACATAGGAAAATCCGACCAGGTTCAAGACTTCCACATACCACCCGACTGTAGACATGGCTTAACCAAAACTTTCTTTCATCCAGTCACCCTCGTGCCATATTCCAAGCATGAATATGGGATCTCATAAAACCCATCAATCAAAACTATCCAGGGCTTCCAGAGGCCAAACCACCTCAACCCATCAAACAAGGATTCCACCTCATGGTCAGAAATCACAAAACCATCATCAAATTGGTCTCTAACCAAGCCTTCCAGGGCTCTAGATCATTTGTTTCAACTCGACTTCCAGGATTAGTGACTCAACCCACAATTATTACTTGGCTCCAAAGTGTTTGTCCAACTAAGGCTCTAGGACCAGTAACTCAACCCACCAAGGGCTTCCAGAGCATTTTTCCAACCAAATTTTATAGGACTAGTAACTCAAGCCAAGCTAATAGTGGGCTTCCAAAGCATTTCTCCAACCAAGTATCGAGTACTAATAACTCAACCCAAGTTGTTATAGGGCTTTCAGAGCATTTTTCCAACCAAGTATCTAGGAACTAATAACTCAACCCAAGCTAAAGGAAACATGAGAACCAACCAGGATAAAAAAGAAATAAACCCACAACACCATGACTATCTAGGAAATGGCAAGGCTAGGAAAATCTATTGTCAATCCATCCAATCCTCCATGCCAATGATAGATCATAACCAAGAAACCACATGCATGTACCATGCATGCTGAAACTAGTGAGGAAAACATACATGAAACTCGATACCTGCAAGAAAAAAATGTTGTAGTTGTTGACCTCAATGTCCTCTTGGAATTTCCTGCTCCCTTTACCTTCTTGCTTCTAAACTCCAAGTATGCCACACTCTCCAAGAGTGCTCCAAGGAAACTCTAAGTGTCCAAGAGTATGAGAGAGAGAGAGAGAATAGAGAAAGAGCTCCAAAACTGAATTGACAAAGTTTACCCACTGATCCTCATAAGCATTTTTATACGAGGCCTATATTTTCTTCATTTTCCATTATTTTCCTTCAATTTCCTCCTCACATGCAACCAGTGACATTTCACCTTCCTTTTCTCCTAATTTCCTTTATTTTCATAAATAAATGTGTTAAAATACCCATTTTACTTTCCAAAGCCTTTTCCATTTCCTTTTCCAATTTCCTTAGCCTTAAACCGAAATGAACACCCACTTTGATATTTGTACCCACCATTTAGCTTGGAATACGTGTCCCATGATCATGGTTTTATATATTTTTACATGGATTTTTAACTAGGTTTGCTAAAAAACCCTCCCCTTTGGGGGAACACTGTCATCGGTGTTCAATGAAACTTATAACAAACAAGACTACTGAAAACAAAACATACTGCCATGGAGCTTTATAACACAACTTGTTGCAGTATTTAAAAGAACCAGTGCTTAAACATGAAAAACATACTATTTGTTGGAGCTTTATAACACAACTCAGTACATATTTACAATAACAACCACATATACTTATACACATCTGGTTCAACCAACAAATAACCATAATGTCTATGGAGCTTTATAAATCTAGCTTGACACAATATTTACAACACATATGCACATTTTCTGAACTAGATAATAAAAGGATATGATAACTGCATCTACAACAAGGGAATCCAGAGGCTCACACCTTCCTAGGATTCACCTCCTTCTGAGGAATTCTAGAATCCACTGCCAAAGCCAAATCTGCATCCAATGTATAACACTATAATCTTGCGTCACTTGTCCTCTTAGTGAATAGTTACCGACTCATTATTCTAGAGCACACTCCCAATGTGCATTTGATTCCATCTGGAAATGATAATGACCAAAACAAATATATACCCAACCTTCCCTTCTCTGCTACACAGTCCCTTGGTAAATATGGTCACCCCCTTTTGTGCAATGACACAACTTCCAAGTTCTACTAGCACCCCCATCCTAGGCAGTCCATCCCTTGGCAAGGTTTCCTCAAATCGGAAGATACAAAAACCAAGGAATATACCTACCTTAAAACCATCATACCGGTCATAGCATACTCATGGAAATCAATGGACACTATTGGGTACCAGTGTCCCACAATGGCCATGCCCCTGAATACTTTATCGGCATACTGCTGTATTTTCCAATTCCTTTTGTTATTGCAAATTGTTGCAATCAATTTCAACCACCCAGTTGGGCATGTTCATGTAGTCCTATACCAAGCACATAATTTCCATTAGAATTAAAATAAATTGAAATAAATTCACATCATACCTCATTGGTACCTTGTCAATAAGGTACAATTGGAATCATGCTTACTTCCTTCCACAACAGGTCAAATTAGAATCTTTGACCAAATCAACATGTATAAGAATATCACATCAGGTTAGCTCAAAACATAACCATCATAGATCAAAATCATCAATCATATGCAATCATCATGTTGTAGCTAAATCTAGCACCCAATGGCACAAGTGTTGTAGGGAGATAGAAAACCTCGTAGAGACAACCTCTGGGTTGATTGTAGACCAGTGCCTAGGAAATCTTAAATAGAGGAGTGCATGAAAGTTTATATGTGAGGGGTTTGCATAATTCCAATTGCCATGAAATGAAAGATAAAAAGGGGGCTTAGTTCATTCCTCCAAAGGTATGAGTTATGTATTTCATGTACTTCCTCACACACATGGTTCCCATGAGTATCACATAAAATAACGGAGGCTAATTACTTCAAAGGGTCTTACAACTTAATAAAATTGTAGAGTAAATGGGAGAGGATTAGGAAAACACATAACTCATCATATAGAGCCCAAAGCATCTAGAATTCTATATTGAACGCATAGAGTCGCAACCATGGGAAATTCTACACTTATTTGAGTTACAAGCAGAGAAAATGAATTGAAGAGAGGATGGGTGCTATGATTCATATAGACTATTTTGAAGATATAACCTAAGCCCTTCATACGGGCATTATGCATTAATAAATCAACACACATGGATCTATAAGGAAGCATGAAATAATTTCTAGCAGCTATTACAACATGAATACAAAGAAGAATATGAATATAATGGAATTAAATAGGAGGATAACATACTATAATACTAAGAAGTGGGAATCACCACCACTTCTTTGATAGTATGAAAGATATGCCTGTGTAAAGTAACATAGCCTAAAATACAAGTCATTCACCTACAAATTTACAAGCCAAATTGGTATCAGAGAGTTCAAACCCCTTGGGTGAGAAATTTCGGAACCTATATATAATGTTGCTTTCCCCTATTTATAAGAAGAGGGGAAGAGATTAGGTTACAGTTAAAAAAAATATCTTGGCCTGAGCTCTAGCTGTCTGCTTGACTAGTTTTCTTGGCCAATGTAAGTCTCTGTTACCCAAACATTACAATCGAGATTTTCTCCCTTTCTTAGAAATAAGAAACTATAGAAAATAATAAGAAACATGAGTAAGATGGAGGAAGAGGTCCTTTGCAGTTCCTGTGAATGCTTTTGATCAAGACACGTCTGTTTCATCATGCATGTTTCTGCTTCTAAGGTGATTCACTATCCATTCTCCCTTAAATTCCTTTGGCGCCGACTCTGGATGCGTGCTACGAGGGGAACTTATCTTGAATGTGCCCATACCTACCTTGAATGCTCTATACTTCATTCAACACCCCAACTACTGACCCATATGTCCTTTAAAGCTCTACACAATCCTATTCGGTGCTTTGACACACCTGGGGATGCGTTTTATGATGTAACAAGCAGTGTGTTGGGTGAGAGCCTTTAACATATAGATAAGACGAAATAGGTGAGTTCCGAATTCCCTTTAAGCCCTCATGCTTTCAACCCCTTTCTACGACTTCCTTCATATGGTTGGGGGATGCGACCAATGGCTCAGCCTTTAAGCACTAAGGCTTTCAGGCTTCTGTCTCGGGGCCATTTTCCTTTGTTGTGAAGAATATTACATCGCGACGATTTGTAATGGTTTTCCTGTGGCATTCCCCTTTATCCTTGTGATCACCGATCTACGGGATCGGGCCCACCAAAAATATCGCAATTGCAACCCTGGAGAAGTGGGACCTTTTACCTTCTTTCTTAGCATTGGCCGACTATTATGGACATGTGTTACAGATCCATTTGGGCACATCACTCCCATATCTAGATCAATACCATTAGGGCTCACCAAACCCTAATTCAGTTGCTACATGCCCTAGGCAAGTCACCTCTTTGAATGCCTCCTTCCCTAATATCTCTTTAGCTTGAAACCCTCAAGCATTGCCTCCCTGAGGGTCCAACGTAGCCTTGGATAGGGGTAAGTGCACTTCAGTGTAGGTAGGCCCATGTTAGGGTGCTCTGCAGAGCACCTAGGCCCACTTTGACCTGCACTAGGTGAGATTGAGTGAAATTCACATAGGGTTCTAGGAATGTTCTCATCTTTTAGAGCCATCTAGAAGATTCCCACACTTATCATCTCCTTGAGCTCGAAATTGGATAGGGAATGAGTTAAGTAACCTCCTATCCTCTCATCCCTTCATCCATGGAAACTAACTCTAAGTTTGGAAGGCCATTCAATACCCTCATTTATGACAAAAATTCCTCCTTTGGCCTATAAATTGAGCATTAGTCTAAGTGATCAGGGGCTGGACTTTGAGAATTTGTAAGGAGATATTATTGGAGTGAGAATTGAGTTTGTAAGTGAGTAGTGTTATGCTTCCGGAATGATGTGTTATTGATGTGATGTTGGTTGGAACCCAAGCTGGAAGAGTGACAATGGATCAGACTTCATGGTCGTAATTATTCCTTCTACTTAATAAAGATGTTTACACCTTTTTCCATATGCTTATCTTGATATATGATGTTTATATGTGTGAATGTATATGATTCCATTTATTTGTATTCAATATATATCTTGCTTTGATTAGTTCTCTATCTTCTGTTTATTCTTGTAGGTACTTTTTAAGCGAGTTAAGTTCGAGAAGGAGCGACGGGAGTCAAACAAAGGAGACAAAAGGAAAGCGAAAGAACAAGTAGGTCATCTGATTCCCTTTGTCTTATTTATCATTTATAGGAAAAGGATAAGCACTTTAAATCTGTTGTTCTAGGTATAGCTACCTACCTAGGGAATTAGTATTTATCCGAAGATACCAAATTCCTCATAACAAATTAGTGACTCCACTGGGGAATGATCATCATTCCGAGTAGCTTACCTTGATCCCAGTACCCTCTAGTAGACTCCAATTTCTTCCATTGAGCTTCTTTCAGCCTTTTGAAGTTTTTTTTGGTGAAATTTATGCTTGTAAGCCCCTAGGATGGCCTCTCTGGAACCGACATAGGCTTGGTCTAGAGACAAGTCATTGCAAAGCACCCTTGGCTTGAGGAAAGTGCTCTGAAGCACACTATCTCCCATTCAAGGCTACGTTGATCCCTCTTAGGACAAAAATCCCTCCTTTGAGTTGACTTTTTGCCAAATTTCCTTTTGTTTCTACTTGCTGAAAGATCAATGATGCTAGTCTCTCTAAAATCAATTTGTGTTTCCTTTGCCATCCCTACTTTGTCTTTGATTGTTTCGTGTTTCTTAAATGATTTCTTTATCACTATCAATTCATTGTCAAAGTTAGACTGTATTCGATTGACCTTTGTTCAAAACAAAGTGTTGTAAAAGTCTTCATTTATTTCGAAACAAAACTGTTGTAAAGTTCCCGTTCTTGCAAAATTATTGATTGATTGTATGTGCATTAGTTTCCTTTTGTTCATGATAACATTAAGGGAATTGAAAAGAAAAACTTGCATTGTGGATTGAAAGAGTTTGTGTGTGCTCATAGGAATAGTTTAGGGAAATTGCATTAGATTGTGCTCTTCGCTCTTTGATTGAAAGAAATCTGATTGCTCTATCCCTATTAGCTAAGGTTTTTCATTGTCAAAATTGAATGAAAAGAATGCTTATCATATTAGTTGCATTCTATAAATTGAAAATAAATCATGTGGTGAACCTTGAAAGGAAAATTATTAATCAAGATCAACTTAAAATTAACATCAATTAACCTAATGTTTTGTCATCTAATGCAAAACATTTAGAGGTTCTAGGCTAGAGACGTGTTCTGGTGTCGTAAAACATAGCAACTGTTGCTAACTTGTCTGCGATACATTTTGAGTGTGATACCTCATTCCACATATGTCAGTATATCGTAGCTCGTCCACGTACCTTTGGGTATATAGGGCAGTGTTACAGTACATAAAGTATATGGGAATGCTCTCACTATGCAGTTTCACATTAGACAACGCTAATATGGATTGGGCCTCCACGTACTTTCGGGTATATATGGGAGGAAAACACTAGTTTTCTATCCATCCTTAGGTAACCAAGTTGGCTGCCTTGTACACTGTGATACACAAAACACAAAATTCAGGGAGATTGCTTGCTGGTACTTCTTGGTTCGCCAGGAGGTATTCTGTAGTTCACAGTTGTTTGGTAAACCTTTTTGCCTAGCTTACCCCTTTCTATTTATTTCTACTTTGGAATAAAATCAATCAACAATCATGGAAGAAAATAAACCTTTACCCCATCGTTCACAGAGAGCAGTGATTAAACAACCTTTGTCGCCCGAAGCTACACCTATTCGGTCAAAGTAGTCTCATTTGATTGGATCCAGTACTTCACAAGCATATGATTCTTCAATTGAATAACTAGAAACACCTATACCTGTAAGTATTGTGACCCCAGTGACTCCTATGTACTGAAGTGGAATCTCCACAATTACCTAAGGAAACTAGAACTGAATCTAGTGAAATGGTAACCCAAGTTGTTCAACAACAAGTTGATTCTCAATCCGAAGTTGTTCAACAAGAAATTACTACTGAACCTAAATATGTTCAACTAGAACTGGATCCTGAACCCATGACTATTCAATCAAAAGTTACTTCTGAACCAGAAGTTGTTCACCAAGTCCAACTTGAACTTGTTCTTTTGCTAGAACATCTGGATCCTGAGGTGGAACAATCAGAAGTTGTTACCTTACTGGAAGAAGATTGACGAGTAGATCCTCAAATATCTGTAACTATCGAGACCTCCTCTTTGCCTCCACAATAAGCATAAATCTATTACGAATCAGACGGTGAAATTCTTCCACCTGGTTTGATTTCAATAGAAGAGGAACCTGAGGTAGAATCACCCAGAACTCCATTCCATTTTGGAACTGGACTTTATCTATATCCTCATACTCCTCATTTTACTGGTCCTTTTGATCTTGATTACTTTTAGACACCCATTGATTCATTAAGAAACTTATTTGGACATTTGACTATGGCAGAGTCAACATCCCAGACCGTGCCATCTGCTTTGGCTATGGCAGAATCTTCTATCGCAACCTATTCAATGTTTACTATGACACCAAAGTCACATTTATATGGTGTTCCATCCATCCCATTGGGTTACTAATATTTATCGGGAACTCACTCAGGTGTTGCTTCTAGCCCTTAGTCTTCACCAATGTCCTCTACTAGAATTTTATCTAGTTCCTCATGTACAGGTATCGAACAACTGGACCCATCAAGTTCACATCAAGTTGTTCATCTGTTTACTGTCCTATGTATTCGCTTAACACTGGACTACCCCCACATGGAGAACAATATTCATATTCTCGTTATCCTCCATATTCTGGGGGGCAACCATATGTCGGTATGTCGTCATATATAGATCAGCCTGGAATGATTGTCTGTCAGTGGTAGAAAACCATGCCTGTTCAACCTAGGCTTGTGTATCCATCACAACCTATGCAATTTGTTTCATCCATACCTACAACACCTATTGTTACAACCGTGCCACAGTTACAAGTTCAGATTATTATATCTCAACCTGTGCAAGCTGGCCCTTCAACCTCAGACCCCCAAGTTTCAGGTAGACAAATCCAACCTTCTCAGGTAGTTTTACAACAACCACTTATTTCTGGAGTCCAAAAACTTCAGGCTAGTTTACCTTTTACTGGGATGACTCAGACTTACACTTTTTTAGTGTATTCAAAACCTGGTCAACCTTACATTGGTGGGAAACAACAACTATTAAGTCAAAACCCATTGTACCAACAACAACAACAGTTGATTCAACAACCTTGGCAGCCCCAATATCAATAGCAACAATTCTAGCAATACCAACCTCAACATGGACTTGGACAACAAGCTCATGTTGGGTTTGGTCAGCAACAAGTTTATCCAGGCCCTTGTCAACAAGCCTATGCTAGGTTTTGACAATGACAAATGTATCCTGTTGCTCAACAAAACCTTATGTCATATTTTCTCAACAAACTTACCCATATCAAGGTTACCAACAAAAGATGCCTTATGCTGGTATGCAAAGGCCTATTGCCCAGGCAATCCCATCTTACCCTAGATATGCTCAACCTGACCTCAATAAACAGTCACCTTTCATTGCGGCAATTGAATTACCAAATCTAAACCGGCTCACCAATGACCCAATTCATTATGCACCTTGGTGGTTGTTGATTCCTCATAAGTTACATTCTGATATTCTGAAATTCAATGGAAGCCTTGGAGAAGACCCATCCAACCATGTCATGACTTTTAATTTATGGTGTTCATCAAACTCCTTGAATGATGCTTCTCTTAGACTACATCTTTTCCAGAGAACGCTTACTGGTCCGGCTGCAAAATGGTACATTGAGTTACCGTGAGCTTCTTTTGATAACTTCACTGCCTTAGCTACCACATTTTTAATCCACTTCCAGTTATCCATACGATATGAAACCGGAATGGAACTATTACCCAACTTTAAAAAAACTACTACTACTACTCACATCTCTGATCATATTCATGAGTGGCATTGTCGTCGTCGAATGGTTAAAACTTATGTTCCTGATCAGCTTCTAGCTAAGTGGTTTATAAAATCCTTGCTTCCATCTATCACTAAGGATGTGGCGAAAGGTGGAGTTGTCACTGAAGAGTAAGTAATTTCTCGTGCTGAATATTTGGACTTGATTTATACACAGTTTGGCATGCTCTATGAAAAGATCTCGAATGCACCCCAACCAGCTTTCACAGTTCCTCCTCCATTATCGAGTAAGGACTCTCATGTCGGTGACGGTGTGATTGGTTATTCGAGCACACAAACGAGACATAGACCATCTGGTCAAACACTTGTCATTTCCAATCAAACTACAAATGCACCTTATAACACTCTTACTTTTGAAATCAATGGCATGTCATCTGACAAGGGAAAGAATGAAAAGTAACCAGGAGGTAATAAAAAGCGGAAAAATAAGAATAAACAAAATAACTCCCCTTAAGAGAAATCGTTTGATTCCTCTTCTTCGGCTAGGAAACCTTGTTACCCGTGTTTGATTTGTAACGATGAGAATTTTACGTGAGATTGTACTCACCACTCCGAAGTCTCAAAGCTTTTGAAGACTTCTAATACATTCGCAGTATTGACTGATCCTTTTCCAAAACCGAAGACAAATATGGTTGCTACATACCAAGATTCCACTTCCCAAGTGGTTATGCTATCCGCCTCTAAGCTGAAAGATGATGTTTTTGTTTCAACATGAAGTAAATATTATGGAAATAAACCACCGTCATTGAATAATGAGGCTGATCGACCTAACCCTTCAACTTCAACTTCGAATGATCCTATTCCACCACCTATTGCACGAGAGTTAATAATAAAACTGCCTAAGGGAGTTATACACAAATCAACATTTGACTCTCGAGCTTGAGCTGCACAAAATTATAATATAGTAGAAGATTTGGCTCAGTCACCTTCTGTTATGTCTACGCTTGACGTACTTCAAATTTGTCCCTCCCAAAAGAAGGCTTTGTTGTCAGCAATTGTTGGAATCAATCCAAATGATTCCAATCTTTATTGGGTTGTGTTATACTATTTCCACGACTAGCCCACATAGTTAACCGGGGGGTTAGAGGGGGCAGAGCCCCCTTCATTGTGCTATTGTTGTGGGGGGGGGGGGGGGGGGTCATTAAGGGGTTTGAGGTGACCCGTAACCTCACTTTTATGGAGGTTTTGGTTTTGGACCCTATGTTAGGTTGGGCAGACCCACTATGTTTTGTACACACTTTTTGGACGCGATGGTTTCAGTCCCATGGTATTGGAGCCGATGGTTTTGGTTCATTGGTAATTGGATGCTTCAACATGTATAATATGTATTATAACATTGAAGTAATATAATGAAAAATCAAGCTGGTAGTCCCAGTTTTGGGATCTAGGGGAAAATCTCTGTGTATATGTGTTTTATGTGTTATGCTCTCGCATTGTTTATTTCTATGTTTTAGAATTCGTATGCAGGTAATTTCTATATAGGTTTAAAAGCTACATTTGGTATTAAAGGTGTTTTTGGCTTCAAGGGGATGCCTCTGTTGCTGAGGGGTTTCGCTCGAGCCCGTGGTAGACCCTGTTAGTGGGAGATCTGCGAGATCGATTTTTGGTGGTGAAAGAAGATGGCGAGCAGTGGAAAGATAGAGATCAAGAAATTTAATGGTTAGAGTTTTGAGTTGTGGAAACTCAAGATGGAGGATTTGTTGGTGGATAAAGATCAGTGGATCGTGGTAGATCCGGGTACTAAACTAATGGGAGTGTCCGTTGAAGAATGGAAGAAGTTGGATCGAAAGGAAAAAAAGCACAATACAATTGTGTGTCTCAGATTCAGTATTGTTGAATGTATCAGGGGAAGCTATGGTGAAATCTTTGTGGGAAAAGTTAGGGACTTTGTACCAATCTAAGTCTCTAGTGAATAATCTATTCTTGCAGATAAAGTTGTATAACCTGAGGATGAAAGATGGAAACTCAACGACAGAGCATCTAAATGCATTTAATACTGTGGTAAGTTAGTTAGCATCTATTGATATTAAAATTTCAGATGAAGATAAGTGCATCAGTTTGTTGTGTTCTCTACGAGATTCTTTGGATAGTCTGGTTATTGTAATAGGTAGCAATGCAACTACCTTGCAGTTTGATGAAATAGTCTCAGCCTTACTAACGGAGGAGATGAGATAGAAAAATATGGAGAGCTAGAATGGTGATGCCTTATCTGTACGAGGATGGTCCCATAACAGAAAAAAAATAAGTCATAGAGTGGGAGATCTAAATCTAGAGGGAGACTTAAATCTCGAGGAAAACCTGTAATGGTGGTGTGCTGGAAATGCAGAAAGGAATGGCACTTCAAAAGGAACTGTAAATCTAAAGCTCCTGATAAAGGAAAGGGATATGATGATGCTCCTTCTGTAGAGGTGAAAACCACCTCAGATGAAGGTGGGGATATGTACTTGGCTTCTTCAAGTACACATGTAGATCATGAGGCATGGTTAATTGACACAGGTGCATCCTTTCACTTCACTTCCTATAGAGAGTGGTTTTGCGAGTATGAGAAATATGATGGTGGTGATGTCTTCTTAGGGGATGATAGGAAGGCTAGAACCATTGGTCGTGGAAAAGTAAAGTTAAAGTTGCAAGGTGGAAGGGTTAGAACACTTCTGGGTGTTCTGCATATTCCTGCATAGGCTAGAAATCTGATTTCTGTAAGCAAGTTGGATGATGCAAGTGTAAAAACAGTGTTCGAGAAGGATACCTACAAGATGGTTCGGGGAGCATTGGTATTGATGTGGGGAGTTCGGATTGGAACTCTGTACAAGCTGCAAGGTAGCACTGTTATGGATGGGTGCAACAATTTTGTGGTTCCTAAAAGTGGAGAAGAAAATCTAGTGGTCTCTGGAGAGAAGACTACGTTGTGGCATCAAAGGCTTGGACATATTGGAGAGAAGGGCCTTCGAATAGTTCATGGTAAAGGTATGGTAGAACGTATGAGTAATAGCTTTCTGGATTTTGATTTCTGTGAAAATTGTGTATATGGGAAGCAGAATCGGGTGAGTTTCCCCTCTGGTAGTAAGAGGGTGAAACAGATATTAGAGCTTGTGTACAGTGATGTGTTTGGACCTGTGAAGGTTCCATCACTAGGTAATTCTATGTACTATGTATCATTTATCGATGAATTCTCAAGGAATACATGGATATATTTCCTTAAGAAAAAATCTGAAGTCTTGGACAAGTTTAAAGAATTTAAGGCTCTTGTGGAAAATCAGACAGAGAAGAAGATAAAGGTGTTGAGGACAGATAATGGTGGAGAGTTTTGCAGCAAGGAATTTGAAGAATTCTGTAAGAAGTGTGGTATAGCACGGGAGAAGACTACTCCATATACACCTCAACAAAATGTAGTTGCAGAAAGAATTAACAAGACGTTGATGGAAAGGGAAAGAACCATGCTCAGTGGTGCCAGGTTAGGACAAGAATTCTGGGTAGAGGCAGTGAATACTGCATGTTACCTGCTCAACAAGTCAACTTCATCAATGTTGGAGGATAAGACTCCACAAGAGGCATGGACTGGTAAGAAACCCTCTCTTTCACATCTGAGAGTATTTAGATGTGATGCATCTGTATATGTTCCAAAGGAGAAACGAACCAAGTTGGATAGTAAATATGAAAAGTGCATCTTTATTGGGTATAAGGATGGTTTAAAGGGTTATAAGCTTTGGAACCCAATAACAAGGAAGGTTG
>APFE031270206.1:816-25154 GCA_000404065.3 Pinus taeda | reverse complement strand
TTTCGGTCCATGGTATTAGATGCTTTGGCATGTATAAATATGTATTATAACATTGAAAGGAACATAATGAAAAATCAAACTGGTAGTCCCGGTTTTGGGATCCAGTGGAAAATCTCTATGTATATGTGTTTTATGTGTTATTGTCTCACATTGTTTATTTTCTATGTTTTAGAATTCGTATGCAGGTAATTTCTGTATGGGGTTAAAACCTATAATCTTGTGGTTTTCAACCATGCGGGTTATATGCCACAGTTACTTGCACAATTAATTTCTGATTCAAGTAAATGCCTTGAATAAACTTGTTCATAAAACCATTATTGAAGAGGGGGCATCTACTTGTATAATGTCTATGAGTTGCTGGAAAACACTTGGATCACCGCCTTTGTCACGTTCACCAACAACATTAAAAGCTTTTGATGGTCGAAAATATACACCTTGTGGAATATTGAGTATTCTGTCAATTGAACTAGGAGGCAAAATGGTAATGGTTGAAGTTGAGGTAGTTAATGGACCCCTTGACTACAAAATTTTACTAGGAAGACGTGGGTTTATGCCATGGCTGTTGTGGTTTCACATACTTTCATATGATTGCATTTCCTCATAAAGGTGGAATCATAGTTATCGATCAACTCACCTTCTTCACCTCTAGTTCACAGGTTATTTGAAGCATTCCATTGGTACACGGACCCCTGCTATCTCTCCAAAACATTGGTGTAGGTATCTTTAAATACTCTTCCCTAATGGGTACTCTTTTACTACCACCACCATCAAATTTAGCGGAAGTGGCAAAATTTGAGACTTGCAACATGATATCTTCCACTTCATATGACTTAAGGAAGATTACCAATAGTTTTGAAGTTGATATTAGTAATGAAATCATGCCTCTACGCCCTATTGAGCTAGAATAGAAATCAATCTTTCTGGCTTGCGCGGCAACTCCAAATCCATTTTGTCAATTGTATGGGTAGATCGTTCATTAGAATTTGGTACTTCTTACGATCCTTTTTCACGTATATTTTCAACTAATGAAGAAATCGTCCAATCAATGATGATAGAAGGAGAAACATGGGAGGATTATCATCATCATTCCCATCTTGCAAATCACATCGAAGATTATTCAAATGAACTTAATCACCATTTAGTTGTTGATTTCCATTCGAATTCTGTTTTCATAGATACAGTAGATTCCGAGCGAAACCTATCAAATATTGAAGAAACAATTTCTATCAATATTTTGACCAAACCTAACATTGTAGCAAACATTAATGTTGGAAAATCTTGTTCTTCCTCAGAACTTGATATTTGTCGTGCTCTTTTTCATGAATTTCGAGATATATTTGCAAGGTCATACGAGGAGATGCTAGCAATTGACTCTAGTATAGTTGAACATGAAATCAAAAATGTATCTTGATGCCAAACCAGTGTGATAGTGCCTCCATCCTATTCATCCAAAGAAGGCTGCTGCTATTAAAATAGAAGTTGAAAAACTTTTGCATGCTGGTTTCATTTAACCTATTCCTCTTACTGATTAGGTTTCCAATATTGTTCCTGTCATGAAGAAACAAGGGACAATATGAGTTTGCATCGATTATAAGGATGTTAATCTAGCTTGTCCAAAAGACAATTATCCTACTCCCTTTATCGACCAGATTATTGATGAATGTGCCAGATGCGAAATATTCTCATTTATGGATGGCTTTTCCGGCTGTAATCAGATCAATATTCGCCTAGAGGACCAATCTAAAGCTACATTTATTTGTCCATGGGGCACATTCGCTTATAGCAAACTCCCATTTGGTTTGAAGAATGTAGGGGCAACATATTAGAGGGAAATGAATTATGCCTTCCATGACATCAAACATATTGTTCAACCATACCTTGATGATTTACCTGCTCATTCACAAAAGTGGTCTGATCACCCACATCATTTGAGAGCTATATTTTTACAGTGTCAACACTACAAAATACGACTCAATCCACACAAATGTGTGTTTTGTGTTGGTTTTGGTTGTTTTCTTGGATTCGTAGTGTCTAAGGAGGGAATTTGACTTGATCCATTTAAGGTTCAGGCAATTCTTGATTTGCCTCCACCTTCCAATCTACTACAGTTACAGAGACTCCACTGGAAGTCTAACTTTCTGAGGAGATTCATTCCCAATTACGCTAAAATGGCTAAAGGATTTACTCATTTATTGAAAAACGAGATACCCTTCCATTGGGATCAGGTTGCGTAATCTTCCTTTGATGCTCTTAAATATACCTTTATTAGAAACTCATTAATGTATTCCCCCAATTATCAAAACAACTACTTCCTGTATATCGCCGCTGCAGATACAACCATTGGAATGGTTTTAGTCCAAGAAGAAGATGGGATTTAACATCCGATATATTATTTGAACCGCAATCTCAATGATACATAATTTAAGTACTCTTATTTCGAAAAGTTAGATTTGTTTTTTTTCAAGTTTTATAGAGATTTCGCCACTACATCCTGCTCCGAAAGACCATTGTCATTTCAGATTGCAACCCTATGACATGTATTTTGTCACGTCAATTGCTAGGGGGAAAATACTCAAAATGGATTTTCATTTTGCAGGAGTTTTATTTGGAATCCATCAAATCCAAATCAAATAAATCTCTAGTCTTCACCAAGATTCTTTGCGATCTTCCCTCGAATACCATTGATTCAACATCAGAACCATCAATTCTAGATGAGTCTCTATTCCTGATTTCGTCATTTGACGTGTGGTATGGAGATATACCGAGTTATCCCTAGACCCAAAATTTCTGGGTAGATACTTCTCGCTTGGAACAACGATGTATCCGATACCAAGCCAAAGATTATCTAATTGTTCGCGACACTCTTTATCGTCATGGTATCGATACGATCTTGCGAAGGTGCCTCACTCATGAGGAAGCTGAGAAAGTTTTGAATGTTTTCCATTTAGGTGCTTGTGGTAGACACTTATTTGGTTACGCTACCACGCGAAGAATTCTCTATGCTGGTTACTTCTGGCCTAGTATATTTAAAGATTGCATAATTGTTGCCAAAAGCTATCAGACATGTTAGATATATGACCGTAAAGCTAGATTACCACTTGCACCACTGCATCCTGTTGTTGTTGTTGGACCATTTTCCAAATGGGGCATTAACTTCATGACATGTAACCCCACCTCGGCCGGGGGGCATGGGTACATTATAGTCATTGTTGAATATTTTACCAAATGGGCCGAGGTGATGCCAACATTAAAAAATAGTGGTGAAATGGCTACTTTTTTCTTTTTCAACCATGTGGTTGCCCAGTTTGGTGTACCACAGGCTATAGTTACAGATCATGGGTCGCATTTTCACAATCACATGGTGGCTGAGTTAACTGTTAAGTTAGGACACTCACATGATAGTTCTACTCCTTATTATCTGCAAGCGAACAGAAAAGTCGAAGCCATCAACAAAGTCCTAAAGTGAATGCTGCAAAGAATGATAGGGGTTCATAAACGAAACTAGCATTTAATCCTATACTCTGCCTTGTGGGCATATCAAACCTCGGTGAGAAATGAAACTGGGTTCACACCCTTTCAATTGGTGTATGGTCTGGAGGCAATCTTGCCGATACAATGCGAAATTTCATCTCTCAAACTCGTGATTGACCTGTTACCCGACACTTCTGCAGAAGAAGCATGTTTCTTGGAACTTATCCATCTAGATGAAACTCATCAAGGGGAAATATGACAAAAAATTCAAGCCTCACGTTTTTTGAGAAGGAGACCTAGTCTTTCTTTACGATCAGGAAGCTGATAAACTAGTAGTAGGAAAATTTGAACCGCTTTGGATGGGTCCTTATATTGTCAAGCATGTTTTGGCAAAAGCTACCTACGAGTTGGCAGATTATGATGGAATTCCATTGTCAAAACCTCGAAATGGGCTACATCTCAAATGTTACTATGCTTAATTGAGTGTAGTAAAAATCACTGTATATACGGTTTAAGTGCATGTGTGTGTTAGTGTGTCTTTTAGAGTTTTTATGCAGTTGAGTAATCCGCTTTGCATTTGTTGCGAATGTTAGGACCTTTGGAACCATTTGTGGGTCACGTCGATGGTGCTAGTTATAGTACACAAAACCTATCTTCTACAACATGGGCCATTTTCACTCCAAGTGGCGAGTTAGTAAGTTTTCAAGGGATTTGTATTGGTCAATCGACGAACAATATCACTGAGTATAGTGCGTTGATTCAAATTCTCTCTGATGCCATTTCACTTGGCATCTGCTGAATCATCATTAGGCTGGATTCACATCTCGTTGTACTACAACTAACAAACATTTATATTGTCTAAAATCCAGCAATTCTTCATATGTTCCTTAGAGTTCGTCTTTTAAAAAGACATTTTGAGTACAATAAATATCAACATATCCAGAAACTTTAACACATTAACCGACTCATTAGTGAACTATGTGTTAAGCAAAAATTTGCGACACATGTAAAAGTAAATTATCAATTCACATCATTAGCTCAATAGGATTGCACATAACCATATATATAAAAACTATGAAAGTAAAAATAGATAGATGTTTTAATTTTTTTTACAAAATTTGTGTCCAAGACATGTTTGGTCATCTAACCTAAAAACTCAAAATGCATGCAAAAACATCCTAAGTAGACCTAGGGGTGATCATGATAACATGTCACAGCTTGAGATATCATACACAAGAGCTGCATCCAATGGCTTGGAACACCAATAGTATGGCGCTGCAGCCTTATAGGCAACTCCTTGATCTGGAAATTTGGAATAGCAAGGCTTAATCCCTCCACATGATCCTGCAACTCTGCCAAGTTCTCGACCAAATCCAAATCTTGGAGAACCACTCTCCTGATGTTTCTCCACACTGGCCCACATGCCTCCTGTTGGTGCCTCATAGGTTGAACAATACCCACCCTGCATGCATGAGAATGATTTTAGTTTAGTCTTTGAACATCAAAACACAAAAACATGTAGAAACTTAAAAGTAAAAAAACATTTTGGTCAAAAACAATTTACCTATAGCACCCCATTGAGCACCCACTGGTAGAATCAACTCTGGATCTCCATGAAAATCCATCCTTGAATATAGACGCTCCTCTATGACAATGTGTTGTCGATCGAGCCAACTAAAGAATGCAGTGGTAAATGTAATCGATGATTGACGAGCATGTCTAGCCATCAATTCGACCCATCGCTGCATCCGTGGATCTCTAGGACCAGTTACACCCAGTGTTACATGTTGGGGTTGCATCAATGGAATCATTTCTAAGGTCAAATAAATCAAGAGCGATCCATAGCTAAAGTTCCTAGTCTTACCTCTCTTTAACTTTGTCAGCTTCTCTTTTAGTGAAGAAAGTACTCCCTCACACCAGTTGAATAAAGTTGGCTCAAGACACTCAGGTGCATACGGAACATATGATCTGTTCGCTAGATGAAGTGTCACACTGCCTGCCAACTTTGCAATGATGAAAAGGATTTTTCTCAAAGGAAAATCATGGATATATTTGATGATTATCTTTTCGTCTTTGCTAGGTTGTGTACCTAGCCCACAAAATTTTCGAACACAGTCCCTCACCGACTCCCCTCCAAAGGAAGCACCTGAAAGAGATATGGGGGCACCATGTCTCAACAACCCTGTAAGAAAGTAAACATCATTTGATGACAATAGGGACAAATTTGTCTCTTATGTGAAAAGCCTGATCTATCGGATCCCATGCATGAACTAGGAACTGCAATAGTTCTGATTGTTGCCTCATTCTGGACAACTTGAAGTATTTGAGCAACCCACAGTTTTTGAGGGCCTCAACTATACCCAGATCATTTAGGGCAACTATGTATTTTTCTTCATGCTCTCTTTCTTGCCAAGTAATAGACATTATGATCTAATGAAAGCCTAAAATCAAACCATAAGCTTAGTTAGGATCCTTTCCATGCAAAAAATTGAAGAAATTCTGGGTCCTTTTGGTTAAACAAGTTTGGGAAACTTGCCCAGCACAACCCATGCAAGGAGACATTGTATAACAATGCAGAATCCCTTCAATCTGGGTGCTCACCAGTGTGTTTTTTGACATGCAAACTTGCGTTGGTCCTAGGGTGAAAAATTCAAACCCCTGGGGCCCTAAAAACCCTAAAAACTTGCATGAAACAGTAAAAGGATGGTAGGAAAATAAAGAGGAAGGGTAGATCTCCTACTTGGTCCAAACAACATGAGAAATGATCTGCAAAATCTCTCACAATCAGCTAATGAAGATAGAGGCAAAAACAGGGTCAGAGCACAAACTGGATGGTAAATTTCAAATGGTGAAAATAGCATCGTAAATTCTTGTTTTTATGTTTATTTCATTAGCATTAAATGAGTAAAATTTAGTATTTACCTATTTTTTACCAATTAAATAGGTATGTTTAATCCAAATGGTGTTGCTTTGAATAGATTTATAGCTAACTAACATAATTTGATGTGCACGATCGTGAATTGTACTTTGACCACATAGGATACTTTTATCTCTTTTTCGAGCTCTATTAAACATAAAAAAATGAACCCCCTTGGAGTCCTCTTTAAACTCTTTTCAGAATCTTGAAATGTGAAAAGATTGTCAAGTGCTTGTCCTTTTCCGCTCATTAACGAATTGGAAATGACATCTACACAGTATAAGTTTAACCCTTTTCAGGCCGAGATAGATTATTTATGGAAAAGGAATACATTGATCGAACATGATTAATACGTTCTCTCTTGTATAGTTTTACGTTTTTTCAGACTTGAGAGACAAATATACAAAAAAGAACTTGTGGAGTTTTCTTTTTGTCCCTTTTCAAACTGTCTAAACATGAAGAGGATTGAGTTATCATTGTCGTTAGACTCGTTAAGACATCAAATAGCGACAAAATTGTCCATCATGACAAGATCGAGTTTCGCCTTCACTAGGCTTGTTAAAACATCACATAGTAATGGATTCACCCGAAGGGTGGAATTATACAACAAGCATATGTTATCCTCCTCAAGATTGATAATAAATAAAGAGGTAATGGTCAACAATGACTGGGGAAAATGGGAAAATGGGTAAACCACTCTATGGAAGCAGGTCGCTCTTGAACATGACACTTCACTTCATCATTGTGACTATATGGGTTGGGTTATCTGCTTGATGGTCATCATACCTTGGTCTATCATACCATCCATTACTTTTTTTTTGGGTCAATGCTGCTAATTCATTTAGTGTCACTGACATGTTTAAGAGAAGTCACTCAGTTAAAATTCATCCTTTGCAATACTCATAAACCTTCATTTTCATGACCGCCATTCTTGAACCTTGTGTCATCAGTCAAATTCCATCTCCAAAATCATTACACTCGTTTTGTGTCATTGATGTGGGATACATCAAAGCCCTCCTGCCACAAGTCACTTCTTGTCGACATCAACACATTATCCAAGAAGTTGACGTAGAAACACCATTCCAGTACCTTGAGGCTTGCATACATCAATGGCAAGTTTCTCGCTTCCAGCGATAGGTTGACATCGTTGGCCTTTGACCGAAAGACTTTGTATGGCATTCGTGATTAAAACATCCATTCAAACCATGCAGAATGTACTGCAACACCTTGAGGTTCATTATTATTATCAGTGATTTCTCTCGCATTTGTTAACTGCTTACATCATTGGCTGGTAATTAGACGGTTTCTTCCCATGTTCGACTTCAGATCACATATTCGCATGGCTAGACTCATACTTGAGCAAAATATGGAACGAGATAGAAGACCCCAAATCTAGTTTCATCAATCCGGCTTCGATTTTAGGAAATGTGCCAAATCATCCGTACAATGGCTTGACATTGATAGTCATTTTGATCATGGGTCTATATCTGTAGATGACTGTCCACATACTTGTAATGAAACTTTATGTGCTGAGCATGGGTATGCTTCCCTTAATGATTCATGAGAAAAAAAATCAAAATATCATGATAATATGTATTGTAATCGATGCAAGTCACCAACCACTTTGGAACCTCCTCATCACATCGTAAAGCATATCACTCGACATTATTATTTTTGACTTCATGCTTTAGGGGGTAGCTGTTATAGATCCGTTTGGGCACATCAATCCCATCATCCAGATCAATACCATTAGGGCTCATCAAACTCTAATTCGATTGCTACATGCTCTAGACAAGTCACCTCTTTGAATGCCTCCTTCCTTGAGAGTTCTTTGGCCTGAAACCCTCCAGAATTGCCTCCTTGAGGGACAAACGCAGCCTTGTCCAGGGGTAAGTGCACTTCAGTGCAAGTAGGCCCATGTTAGGATGCTCCGTAGAGCACCTAGGCCCACTTTGACTCGCGCTAGGCGAGATTGAGCAAAATTCACATAGGGTTCTGGGAATATTCTCATCGTTTAGAGCCATCTAGAAGATTCCTACACTTTTCATCTCCTATGAGCTTGAAATTGGCTAGGGAATGAGTTAAGTAACCTCCAATCCTCTCATCCCTTCCTCCACGGAAACTAACTCTAAGTTTGGAAGGCCATTCAATACCCTCATTTATGACAAAACTTACTCCTTTGGCTCATAAATTGAGCACTCATCTAAGTGATCAGGGGCTGGACTTTGAGAATTTGTAAGGAGATACTATTGGAGTGAGAATTGAGTTTGTAAGTGAGTAGTGTTATGCTGCCGGAGTGCTGTGCTATTGATGTGATGTTGGTTGGAACCCAAGCTGGAAGAGTGCAATGGATCAGAATTCATGGTTGTAATTATACCTTCTACTTAATAAAGATGTTTACACCTTTTCCATATGCTTAGCTTGATATGTGATGTTTATATGTGTGAATGTATCTGATTCCATTTACTTGTATTCGATAGATCTCTTGTTTTCATTGGTTCTTTGTCTTATGTTTATGCTTGCAGGTAATTTTTTAGTGAGTTAAGTTCAAGAAGGAGCAGCGGGATTAAAACAAAGGAGACAAAAGGAAAGTGAAAGAACAAGTAGCTCATTTGATTCCCTTTGTCTTATTTATCATTTATAGGAAAAGGATAAGCGCTTTAAATCTATTGTTTTAGGTATAGCTACCTACCTAGGGAATTAGTATTTATCCGTAGGTACCAAATTCCTCATAACAATGCGGGAGCTTTATAGGCTAGATCACATAATATATCACATCTGGGAGGATCTCCACTTATCGCAATCACAGGCCTGGAAGGAAATTTGGTGGAAGAAAGACTTTGTTGTGGGAGATCGTTGATTGTCGAGCTTTGGGGGGTGACATCATCACTGCCACATGTCACCCTGTGAGTGGTGACATGTGTCACCTGGAAATGGCCCCTATATGATCCTTGAAAATGCCAAAACTGAATGACACGTGTCCCCCATGTGTCCACATTACGTTCTGTACTGCCACATGGAGGAGAGAGAAAGGGTCCGCCCGGCCTTGGTTTTTTCATGCATTTCCTATGTAAACTGATTTTGGCCTCCTCAACGATTTAAAATTGTATTGAAAATCAACGATATCACAAATTTATGAAAGTTAGAACCTCACTGCCATGCCTATCATCAACATGCGACATTTATTGTGATACTATAAGACTGCGGGACTAGGGGATCGTGGGATTGCGGGACTGGGGGATCGCGGGATTGCGGGACTGGGGTATCACGGGATTGCAGGGCTGGGGGTTTGCATGGTTGTCGATATGCAGGATGTAGGAACTATAGGATGAGGGATTGCGATACATTGGGACCTGCAGAATGCGGGATTGTGATATCACGGGATTGTGGGACTATGATATCGTGGGAATGCGGGATGCGATATGGTCGATATGTGGAATTACAGGAATGCGGGATTTGTTGTGATGTTGTGGGATGTAGGATTACAAGATTGCGGGACTTGTCCACTACCAATATGTGATATTTACTATGCCCGGGGCCCCTAACCTTTGATATGCAATTTGCCTTTATATTTGGTCCTTTCCTCCTTGCTTTCCAGGTTTTCCAAGGTTATCTTTAATCTACTTTAACTTTCGATTCAAAAGTCCATTTTGGGACTTCCATATATCGTTGGAAAGCTCTTTCTGAGCACTATGCAATGGAGGGGTTCCAGTTAAGCTCTGATAGCATTATGTGGCTTGGGAAATGGCTTAAAATTCAATGTCCTTTTGCATTTTTTCACATCTGCAAGCATATTTAACAGTGAGTGACAACACGTCATAAACCAGAATAATAGATCACATGTAATCAACAGAGATCAAAACCATAAATCACATGCATAATAAAACTAAAATGAAATATTGATACTTATGCTTTAATCAATCCTTAGCTTCTATCTTTGTCTTTATTCCGTATGCACACAGGTTCAATTTCCACACCCAACAAACACCAAGTGCCTTCTCCTCAACCATGTGCACACACCCATAATGTGCATATCACACATACAACCAAACATAACATACAACACCATGCAATACATGAACCTACACTTGAAATACCACACATAAAACAACACATAGTGTACAAAACAACACAATACATACTTTTAAATCTGGTGTACACCGCCACACAATACATACACCTATACTTGATGTACAACACAATACATATACATACATGGAGTACAACATAAAAAAATATAAATTTCATGATACCAAAACTGCATAATGCACATACATAGTACTGCATGCCTGCACCAACACATGTATGACATGCACATAATACCACATGTACAAAATGTACATGGTACCACCTATATACATCACCACCTCCACAACGTGTACAAAACATCTCATGTACATGCCACCATCTGCACAACATGTACACAATGCCACATGTACATTGTACCACCTGCAAAACGTCTAGACAACACTAGATGTACACAAAACCACATGCACGACATGTACATGACACCACATGCACGATATGTACATGACACCACATGTACACAACACCATATGCACACCATGTACATAGCACCACTTTCACACAAAACCATATGTACAACATGTACATGACACCACATGCTCACAACACCACTTTTACAATCATGCACAGAACACCATATGTACATAGCACCACATGTACAACATGCACAAAACACCATATGTACATAGAATCACATGTACAACATGCACACAACACCATATGTACAAAGAATTTCATATACAACATGTATATAGCACCCTATGTACATAACACTGCATATCTAACATGCACACATCACCATATGCACACAACACCACATATCCATCATGCAGCCAGTACAATATGTACACACCACCTTATATCCGACATGTACATAACACCACCTATACCCAACACTGCATATGCAATATTCACACAAAACTATATGTACCACCCTATACACAACATTTCATAAGAAACTTGTACACACACTATATATTACACACAACACTGCATGTGCACAACATCATAGATGCAACATGTAAAACATATACAACATATGCACAATAGTAGTACCACACACCCAAAACCACACTATCTCTACCAAGCAACCTTGCTTCTAGTGTCTTATCCATGCTTATCCTAACATGCCTTAGATCTCAATGCTTTCATTCAACTGATGTATCCCTCAGAGCTACCTATCATAGCATAAACATAGGCATAATAAAAGCATACAATATCAATTCATATCCACATGATACTGACCTTGCATATTTGTCATTACTACTCTCCCCACTTTATTACCCATAAGACCAGGAGTCTCATCATGCCATTCACCTGCATAAGAAATCATTCCTCCACAAGAACGATCCCTGACAACCCTGTCGGACAATGCCATAGATACATGGATACATAGATACATGTAAATAAACATTTGCATAAAACAATCATGATCCTATCAGGCAACACCACACATACACACAAATATACATATAACATTAGCATTAAATAACCATGATCCATGACGACCCTGTCAGACATGACATACATACATACATACATACGTATATATAAACATCAGCATAATCATGATCATAACATAATTACCAGATAGCATAAGGTCAAGGTTAAGAGAAATCCCTCTATATGTGCACACCATGTACAACATTGAGGATGACGATTCCTAACATAGACAAGGCATTTGACACATCAAGTCCATTTAATTTACCTTTCCTCATTACTTTTCTCATGATTTTCCTTCCATTGTCCATTTACACCAATGGACCCAACCAATCCAATTGTCTTTCGTACTCTTTCCTTCAGTTTCCCTTATACATGCACCCACTTCATCTGAGTCTTACATTGCTTGTTGGATTTCATCCAGTTCTCCTCGACCTCCATTAACTTTCTTGCTTCCCCAACCAATTCCCAAGACTCTCAAAACAATAAAGGCAAGACTGAGAAGCAAACAAGAAAAAAATCATGGAAAACCAACAACAATACGACACCACAAACAAAGTGGCATGGCCATGCAAAAGACACAAACAAAACCACAATCAAGCACAACAAGTCACCAAAATACCAAAAGCACAAGACTGACAACAAATGCGATGACTCAATCCCCATGGTCCCTAGTTCTTCCAAGGGAAAATTCAACCTAAGCCTTCTTCAATATTTCATGGCAGTCTCTTTGCCATGCAACCCCCTGTATCATAATTCCATCAACACATAAATTTCAGTGCATAAATAAACATAACAATACACTGGTTACCTTACCCTATTATGCCAAACACATTTCTTGCAACTGAACACATCCACACGATCTCTCAAGGGACTCCAATTCCCTTGACAAATCTACTTGTAACTAGAGATTAGCTAATATACTTGTCAAGTACATGTTTATGAATTTAGCACATATCCACATAATGCTAGACAATATTAAGGTTAAGAAGACTTCTTATATGCAAAGTACTCATCCTTTTGGAATTACGGTTTCCAAACATAGCCAAAGGAATTCTTGTCCAATTCCTTTCTTTACCTTTTTACCTTGTTACAATCTAGGCTTACTATGTACTATCACATCAGACAACTGTTAGTTATTTAAACACATCAATTGGTACCTTGTCACTCTAATATCAAGCATGTTTCCTGAAATTGTCTACATATGTCAACCACATGTTCCAAATATCAAGACAATCATAATTTTCGATTTGAATTCAACCTTTACAAAGACTAACAATCATTTCATAATCCATAGTCAATTCATAGTCATTAGACATAATGCTACGACTGTAACCTACTACATTCAAGTATATATCAATTGTCTCAACACATGTGTTAGTACAGTCATCTTAAAACAAGATCATTTGAACACATACTCATATTGTGCAATTCATCAAACATTCAACGACCTTTCAAACATACCATGTTAAATTAATCAACTAGACAACATAATCAAACATTCAAGCACAAAGTAGACGGCATAAGCAAGTTCATACCTTAATGTATCTCGGGAGAGGCTATATTGTCGACACAATCAATTTAGTTAGCACAATATAAATTTACAATGCATCACCTCAATGTAAGAGCCCTATCCTAGGGTCTTCTAACAGATCTATTTATCTAGAATTTAAATGCAATAAGAGGCAATAATTTATTTCCTTACAAGACAACAATGAAAATTTTACCATTTATTTTTCAATCCTTATAACTTATGATGAACATTTCATTTTAATAAATTTACATGAGTAATCTATAGAGGAATACATGTACTGGTGGCTAGTGGAGATGCCTTTGAGCTACTATTCCTACTGAACACTCCTCTTGACTAACCCAACTGGATTTACCTCCCAATCAACTAGGAAATAATTCCTAGCCTAGGAAACCTCCACATGTTCCCTAGCCCTCTGAGCCCAAGTCTAACCAGATGTAGTGTGTGTGTCCAAGATGAATGATCCAGACCAATATGAACAATATTTCCCTCCTATCATCAACCCAAGAAACCTCCACAGGCTCCTGATGTCTCCAAAAATCACAACAAATCCTAAAATCAAAGCCAACCCAAAATCATAATCAAGACCCAACATCCCCTTTTCTCCCTTCCTCCTTCCCGTTTTATGCCCTTCCTCTCTTCTCCACCGCAACTACCTCTCATTAATGTCATTAATTTCCCCTTCATCCTTACAGTTGACTTCTCTTCTCCCAAGTAAATCTGAGAGTACATTTGGAAATGTGATACGAATATAAAATTAGGTAATTAATGGAGAGTACATTTGGGAATGTGAGATGAGGACCATGTGTTCTCCCAAGTAAATGTGAGGGTACATTGGAGAATGTGAGATGAATATATATATTGATAATTAGTTGGAGAGGACCATGTGTTCTCCCAAGTAAATGTGAGGGTACATTGGGGAATGTGAGATGAATATATATATTGATAATTAGTTGGAGAGGACCATGTGTTCTCCCAAGTAAATGTGAGGGTACATTGGGGAATGTGAGATGAATATATATATTGATAATTAGTTGGAGAGGACCATGTCTTCTCTCAAGTAAATGTGAGGGTACATTGGGGAATGTGAGATATATATATATTGATATATATTGATAATTAGTAGGAGATGACCATATCTTCTCCCAAGTAAATGTGAGGGTAGATTGGAGAATGTGAGATGAATATATATATATTATTTGAAATAATGGAAGGAGACCATATCCTACCTAAGATTCAATTTGAGAAGGCAAGTCGGGAACTTGAATAATAGACATGATGAATTTTATATTAGACAATAAATTTATAGTTTCCCAAATGAAGGTATTGATCAATATTTCTCAATATTTTCAGGTAATGTAAACATTAATAAAATTTTGCAAGATAAGATTTAAGTGGGGCATTACATACACCCCTCCTTCAGAAAACTTCATCCCGAAGTTAGAATGAAAAGATACAAGGAGTTTGAAAGCATAACAAACCAGAGAGACTTATAGCAGTAAAATTTGATAAGTTAGATGATGAAATTACTTCCCATCAAGAGTCTCCAACTGATCTATATCCCCTATCCATCCTGACCTACTTCCATTCCCATCCATAAGGATTGTGGACTCAGTACTTACTTGATCCTTTGAAGAGTGTGCTGGAAAATCTTCAACTCATCCTTAAGACATACGAGGACACACGCGACTCCTTCGCTTTTCCAACTCGCTTTACAGTCTTCTATCACGATGATCTTAGAAGAAATGACCTCAGTCAGGCAGCCCAGCAGGCTTCAGTATTAAATCAAGCAAAATTTACATACCATATTAAGCTACAAAGCAGAGCAGAGCTTCTCTAGTCTCTGGTTACACACACAAAGCACTCACAGACTCAAGGCAAGATCTCAAAGCACGATGCTAAACACGATGATGCCTTTCACTCTATCTAAGACTCATACTTATAACAAACTAAAAGCAAAAGTAGAGAATCTTTGGGGGTCCTTGTCCGACATTACTTTGTCTGGACGGTGTCTACCCAATATTCTCGAGTACAATAATAGACTCAAAAAGAAGACGCACTATCAGAAAGTAGGAGCACTACCAAGGTTCGATAGGACTTTGTTTTCTTTCTACGTCCGATCGAGGATTGAAGTCTGAAGATGAGTCTCGATCAAGATATTGTTGCTCAAGTATCTTTGAGTACTTTTCTTCCCAATTAGCTTCATAATTTCCTTGAGCATCTTGATACATGTCGACATATATGGTTTCTTTTTCTAAAGCATCTTCATCTACTTTTTCTTTTCCTTTTGAGCTGGCAACGGCTAAAGTAGATTCTGATTTAAGTGGAGCACGTGAAGATTGTTTGGTATCAAATTTTATCGTGTATGTTGTTACATGAAGATTCTTTCGAGGAAACAGATACTCAGTGTCTTTCTTTGTCCATCGATTAATATAGGCCATAGGATCAATTTCTATTCCTAGAAAAGCATCTGTTCTTCTTTTTCTAAAATCAAGCAAATTTTGGACTGATAATTCAACACCGTCTAGAAGTTCCCATTTAAAAATCTGAAACATACTGGCTGAGCTTTCAATACAATATTGAACCCATATTTTACAGTATTGACTAATATCATTTTGTTTCTGCCAACCCATCTCAAAGACTATTGATGAACAAACTTTAGTAGATAATAGAAAATTTATCAGATAAGCAATATCTTCATTCTAGTTACCATGCAGAATGATTATAGTTATAAGGCCTTTCTGATTTATCCACATTCTAAAAGTGGCCCTTCGTCCCTGCAATCTATCTAAAGTTCGAAGCAAAGATAGCTTCTCTTGTAACTTTAGATTACCAAATTCTTTAAGCCATTCTGTAATCCTTTTAACTTCATCTAGGTTATTTGCTATTTGCGGAGCATCAAGACTTGCAGAACCAAATGTTTGAGAGAAAGGATTTGGTTCTATCGGTTTTCTGAACTCCAGAATATGATAATCCCATGGTGCTGAAAATGTTTGTAAATACTGCAAGGTTCTTTCAACACACTGAGATGTACGAACAAGCAACGTTTTCTGGTATTTCCCATCTTTAATTTCCCAATCTACAAATGGATAAAAGAGCTCATATTGTGGGAATGATTCGGTTCTTGCATAATTCTCATCATTTCTTTGCAGGAAAGCTGCTTCCAGTTCTTCAAATAAGTCACGAATTCTTAAAGATAACAAAAATTTTTGGACTCCTTCGGTCATATTGATTTCTTCTAAGTCCAACATTTTTGTAGAGGTAAAAACAGAGAGAGAAAAATAAACGACTCCAATCATTTGATAATAATTTAAAGTTTTTAAAATTTTAATCATTTTCTCAATATACTCCTTTGTCCAATAATCATCCAGGGTTTTAAAATAGAGCTTTACCTTCATGTTTGGTAATGGGAAAACCTTTACCAAATCTTCATCCAACCCTAGAAGTACTCCAACATTCTTAGATTGCCAAGCTTGACAATTCTATATCCAATGGTTACGTCTGAGTCTCATGACGACAACCTTTTTTATTTCTTCTGCAATATCACTGGCCACATACTGAAGAATCTGAAATCTTTTCACAAATTTTGCAAAAGAATCATCTTGAGGAGTAATATCTAGAAAATCAAAAATACCATTTCTTTTCACCATGCCATGATATTTGTTCATTTCCCTTGTGAGAGCATCTGCAAGCATATTAGATTTCCTGGCACCCATTCGACATTAAAGTCGTACATTTGAAACCACATTTGCCAAGCAAAAATACGTCCTCTTGCTAGCTGCTTAGAAATCTTGGCATTTAAGAAATATCTAAAATTCATTGAGTCTGTCTGAATCAAGAATTTTACAGGAGCTAAATAAATTTCAAATTTTTGAATTCCATTGAAAATTGCCAAAGTTTCCTTTTCTGCAGGGAAATAATTCTTTTGGTGAGATAAAAATTCTCCTCACGCATATCCACACAAAATTTCTTCTTGCTTCTTACCTTCTCCCTTTCTTTCAAATAAGACGGCTGCCCAAAAGTTGTCAGAGGCATCGGTTTGTAGAATTAGAAAACCATTTCCAGGCGGCTTTAGTGCAGGAAGATGCTGGCATTCTTTCTTGAGATTTTGAACTGCAAGAGTGGCTTCTGGCGACCAACCAGAGTGTAGATGTGCACGAATTGGTGCAGTTTTTTCTGAAAGATTAGCTAGATACTTATGTACATAATTTAAAATACCAATAAAACGCTGAATCATCTTAGTATCAGTTAACTGATCATGAAACTCAAAGAGTTTAGATAAAACATGTGGCTGCATCTGTATTTTTCCTTCTTTCAGATGGATGCCCAGAAAATCAATGTTTTCTTGGAAGAGAAGCATTTTCTTTTTGGAAAGAACAAGGCCATGTTTCTTGGCTTCTTCAAGAAAGATCTTCAAATGCTTCATATGAGATTCTAAATCTGGACTATGAGCTAAGATGTCATCAATATATACAACAATGAAATCATATTTACTGAATATATAATCCATCCTCTTCTGAAAAAATGCAGGGGCATTCTTTAAACCAAACGGAACAACACGCCATTGATAAAATCCAGCAGGACATGTAAAAGCAGTCTTATGTCGATCTTCTGGATTGATCTGAATCTGGTAATAACCAGATTTCATATCAAATTTGCTAAAGATCTTACTCTTTTGGATCTTCTACATTATTGTTTCTTGTCTTGGCAAAGGATATTGAAAGCTTTTAGTTATTGCATTCAGAGGTTTGTAATTTATCACCATGCGGTCTTTTCCTCTCACAATCTCTGAAAGATTTCTGACTAGAAAAGCAGAGCAAGAATAATGGGACTCACTCGGTTCAATCAATTGCCGATGCAATAATTCTTCAATCTGTTTTCTAATCTCTTTTTCATCTCCTCGGGTACAAGGTATCATTTTTCCAGTGACTCCATTATCATGTAATGTAATAATGTCCTGTTTAGGACTTTCAACTTCCCAGAATTCTTTGGGATTTTCTGAACAACATGTTAACAATTCATCAAAAAGATTTAATTGATCTTGAGACCAATCAAGGTTTCTGAAATATTTTTGCTTCGGCTGGCTATTTTGTTCATAAATTTGTAGTACTTCTTTCCAATCTTGCGAAGTCTGTTGAGACTTCTTCTCACCAACCTTTTTCTGACTATGTCTTCTTCTGGCTTCTGAGTCAGCCATTGTTAATCTTGGCACTACAATGGCTTTTTTCTTGATATTGCAGATAATTTTATCACTACTTATAGTGACAGGAAGCGCAGAATTGATAAAAGGCATAGCAAGAAATAAACTTGTCGGATTGTCATAATGTTGTATTGTAGACATTTTAATAATGCTCCCCCCTAGTTTCAAAGAAATATTATCCACATAATGTGTGAGGTTAACTGAACCACCAATGGTTTGTGAGACAAGAATATTTTGGAGTGGTTTCCATAAACCTTTAAAGAGGGAAGGTCGAGCCAGATTATTGGATCCTCCGGTATCTATGAAAGCATCTACTGCAATCCATTCACCTCGAACTTGAACTTCAACAGGAATATACAAGTGGTTATTGGATTTAACAATCCTTTTTAGAAAAGAACTTTCATCTAAGGAAACTATAGAAGTTTTTGACTAAGAAGATGATGAAGAGGCCATAGTCTTTGGATATGGGCAAAACGAATTCACAGTGGGTTGTGAAGGTAATGAATTTAAAACGGATGTAGAATTCTGGTTACCTTGGTTAGAATCTGAGGGTGAATTACTTTCATCTGAAGAATTAACAACTGTTTCATCTGTATAATCTTCAGAACTGTATTCTTCACTATAATGATTTTCTTCATCGAGGTCAAAATCAGAACAGTCTTCACAGATATTCATTTTTTGATTCAGATCAGGAATATAATCAATATCAGACAAAAAAGCCTTAGTCAAAATATATACATTTGACAATTCATCTTGGGAATCAACTACTGACCAATTATCGACAAAATCTTCGATATCTGTGCAGGCTTTCAGCTTTGATGATACATTTTTCAGACATTTCCTTGCACAGTGTCCTTCTTGTTTGCAAACAAAACAAGCATTATCTCTCCTTGGATTTTTTCTTTTCTTCAGATATTTGAACTTTTTGAATGGCTTTCTTGGATTTGCAACTCGTTTAGGTCGGAAATTACCATATCTTCTGGGTTTTCTAGATTTTCTTTTCTTGAATGGGGTCCAAGGTAGAACATATCTGCATACATCTAACCCTGGGGATACATCTTGGGTTTTCTTCTGCCAACAGAGATATTTAAATTTTTCTTGGCATCTAAATAGCAAATCTATCCAATAAATTTGTTCTATTACCTTTCCTTGAACTTCAAGGTCTTTCATAATCATGTCTCCCAGATTTCCAGGTAATTTAGATAGAAAAGAAACCTTTTGAACAGGATCATTTGCTAAATTGGCTTTATAAATTTTTGACATATAATCACTGCCAAATGAATCTAGCAATTTGAGATCTGTTAATTGCATTCTGGTGAGATCTGTTATGATCTGTTTCTTCTCATCGATAGGTTCCGGCACAAATTGAGTAAGCAGAAGAACTTCTAAAGTAGCTAATCCATTTGCAGCTACATTTTGGCGGGAAACAAGAAGGACACTATGTAAAGAATCATTTGGATTCCGAGCATTGTGTTCAATCAAAGGAGCACAATCAGCTTGTGGACTCAATTCTTGGAGCACAGTCAATTTTCTGCTAAATTACCCAAATCAAAGAATGAATTAGCTACTCTTGAAAATGCTGCTACAAAATTCCCTTCATTTATTAGACCCTCACTGCAAAAAACAAATGTGTTTAAAGAAGCGCCCAAATATCCAAGAATTGAAGAAGATTTGTTTGTTGCAAATAGTTCTGGTTATGTTCTTGATTTAGATAAATCTTCCAATGCAGCAAAATCCATAAGAATTTGGATTGGTGCACTCTACCAAATGCAAGTAGTATCCAAACTGGATAATTTTTCTATTTTTCTCTTAGCTGAAAAGCGAATGGCTAGTGTTGGCTAGTTGAATTGTTTATTAATTAAACAATCAAGTACCACATTAATTGTCAACCTGGGAAAGTCTTTTTATTCCAAAGGCCACCGCGTGCTATATGTACTTTGATTCTAAAAGCATTGAGAGCTGTAGTATACTTAATTCTTATGCTAAGTTATCACAGTGCTAATAAAATAAAAGGAATTAATTAAAATTACAAATCTGGAAAACAAAGAGATGGATGCTCTGTTGGTAGAGGATCAGGACCCTATCCTCCAGGTGAGGACGTTCAGCACCTGCCCCTGGAATCAGATTGCTAACACACACTGCACTCAGTTTCACTGGTGAAATACACTTGCATAACTTCAAACAACTAATAAAAAAGAGTGCTAGCAAAACAGAATTACAAGAGGTAATGCTACAGAATCCAAACAGAGTATCTGCAGAAAGAAAGTATCACACACTTCCACACTTGACAGCAAAGTAAATGGGTGAATCTTGTGAGGAAGGTGGGCCCAGTCCCTCTCACAAGATTCCCTAGAACACGGAGAATAGCTTAAATGCTCAGAACGTTCTTCTATTCATCTGTCAAAAGATCTGAATATAGTAAAATTCAGACTTGCTGATGTTTCTCACAAATTTCACTTATAGACCATCCTCCTTGACTAATGTAGATGTCTCCTCTTTATAGAGGAGACATCTACACCAATAGATTGTTACAGTTCATTCGGTTAACCCGTTCAATCAAAAATAAGAATTACAGAAATGTTGTTGCAACAGTATAATAATATATTCTTTCTTAGGTTCTGGCTGTTACACAGCTGGTAACCATCTTCGACCGTCTTCTTGGAATTCTCGCATTCCTTCGCCGTTTCCCCATACTATTCCGGTTTTAAGTCCTGGTAACTGTGTTCCCACTTTAAACAGCTGCTTGATCTTGCCACGTCAGCATTCCTCAGATAGTTGCCGTTGTTGTTCCCAGCTGTTGCAAAATACCCGCTTTAGATGGTTTGCTATTGCTGACTGTAGCGACTACGTAGTTGCTGCTTCCGGTGTTGCAGCAACTGTGTAGTTGTTGTTTCTGGTGTTACAACAACTATAGGTTATAATTCCTGCGGCTTAAGACAATTACTTAGCAGCTTAGTTAGCTTTCCAAAGATAAATACAAAGATACTCATGAATATGCAATGAATCATTAAACATATAGATGTGCGGGAAGTTACTTCGTACCTTGGGGTGATTTAAGTCATTGTATAATCAAGGCTTATAACTTGTGACTAAAAAGGATAATATTATGATGAAAATATAAGGTTAAAATTGGTCAATTCTGGGTCCTAACATCCCCCCCAACTGAAGATATTGCATGTCCTCATGCAATGTTTACTCTGAATCCGAGTCGGAGTACTAGGATGAACAATGTAAATTACTGAGACAATAACTGTAGGAGGTGACATCGAACTTCTTTCTGAACCCACAGACAGTCTGTATGTGTTTCCATGTTGCTGCTTCCTCCTTCTTGGATAATCCAAACTGACCCTTATATTGTTCACCGGATAACCATAGAAGTGGAAATTTAAATTTATAGCCCATCCAGCTTTCAACACAGTGTTGCATGCATCTAATATAGAAAGGTACCCTTGTAAGTGTTACCTGCAAATTTGATGGATTATAAGGGTGATATTCTTTCCTTTCTTTGGGGCAGTTTTCCCAAAACAAATTATTTGCTTTAACAGCCAAGGGTTCCTTGGTTTTCAAATAGTGTTGACAGTCTTTCAGGACTACTGCTTGCAATTGTCTGAGGTGATCTTTCATATCAAAATCCTTTATCAATGTTTGGTGCTGTACAATAAAAGTGGCTGCATTATGTGGTTCAGCCCTAATCCACAGAAGGCAATTTTTTTCATTATGTTGGGCTGAGATGAAGGCATTCTGCCATGTGAGCTGGTTGGCTAAAAAGGAAATGAAGGCTCTCAGCTGTATGTCGCCAACCATAGGTAGCATATTCCTGTTCCTTTCTTCAGACACAGCTTCATTGTGTAGATAAAGCTCACATAGCAGGTTTTGGTCATTTTTAGGTGCCTCTGCAAAAGTTTGCATAAACTGTTCTGCTGTGACCACCTGATGGGGTCTACCTTCTTTTACAGCTTTTATATGTAAGAACGTCAATCTCTCCCTCAAAAAATGTTGCATAATTAAAAGATGGTTTCCTCATGGCAAGTATTCTTTGAAATAATTCAAACATATGGGACAATCTGGTTTTTAACTCTGTGATTTCTTTATATTGAGCTCTGCATTGCTCAAGTGCTTCCTAGTTCCTGTATGCATGATTGAACCAGGTCCCTTTCTACTGTTCGAATGCTTTGCCCTGTGACTGCTCATATTCTTTGCACCATTTTCCTTTCAATGCCTGAAAGCTTTCTGTTTCTATGCATGCATCATTAACAGAGGGAGACTCTGTTTGTGTATAAGCATCAATAAGTATAATCTATTCTGTTGGAGTAGACTGGGATAATCCAACATCTTTTTCTTCGTTTGCAGCTAGTGTCTCTTCCTCTTGCTGTCCTGATTCACTGTGTTCTATGGTAATTTGGGTAGGCCGGGGTAGGTCTGTACCTTTTTCCTCATTTGCTGATTCCTGTGTAAATTCTTCCTCCATGACAATTTGGGTGGGCCATGGTGAGTCTGTATTCTCCTCTTTTATTGATTCCTGTGTAAAAACGTCCTCCATAATAATTTGGGTGGGCCGTGGTGAGTTTGTATTCTCTTCTGCTTTACTCTCTGCTGGGGAACTTACTGGTTCTTGTGTGTCAGTAAGTTCTTTAATTTGATCTTCTTTCTCCTCTAGAGAGCCTGTTGGTTCTTGTGTAACAATAGGCTCTTTCATTCCAGTAAAGGGTTGTGGTGTTTCTGTCTGTGCAACAGTAGGTTCTTTTGTGTCATATGCAACAGTGGCAACTTCCTCCATTGGCTCTGCCACTACCTTGTATCCTGCTTGAGTATATATTTCACCACAAGTGGTGCACATATACTCATTATCTTTACTTTTCTCTGCTGCAGAGGCTACTTGTGCTAAAACATGCAGGCTGAATTCATTTTGATATGCTTCTTTAATCCTTATTATCTACTCATGATAATCCTGAATCTGTGATTTCAGGAATTCAATTTCTTCCTGCAAGGCAGGTATGGTAGGCTGATCTTGTGGGGCAGTAAGCTCCAGTGGAGGCAGAGGTTGTGCTTCATCATCTTGGTCAGTATTCCCCGTAGGTGGTTCTTGTGTGTCACCTGGGGAAGTGGTTGGTTCTTGTGTTGCAGCCATTTGGTCACTACTACCTTGGGTATCGGCAGCTGGTTCTTGTGTGTCAGCTGCCTTAACATATGATGTCATGAAGCTATGAACGCTCTGCATCTCAACTTTCGAGGGTGAGGGAGAGGGGATTTGAGGACGGGTGGGGGTACGGATTCTTAAAGTAATGGGTGGTGAACTAGGGGGGTTCGAAATTTTAGCTACTACCGATGACCGAGTTCTTCGTTTTGGTAGGAAAGTCGTGAATGCGGGCATTTTTCTCTTCAGGCCAGTTTCAGGGGTAGTAGCCAAAGCAACAGATGTCTTAGCTGAAACCCTGGTTTTTCTTCTTTTTGGTCGGGTTTCCTTTCTCTGTTGCTTCTTTCTTTTAAGCAGGGTAATGGGGATATTGTCGTCGGAGTCATCAGTAGAAATGCCAAGTATGGGGATGGAGGGACTGGCCTTTTCGGGAGATGAGGTTGTTCCTGCGGTCACTTCTACTGCTGCTTGTTCATTCTCAGCAGCTTGCGGAGATGTTTGATGGGATTGTTCGGGGGTGTGCTCTGCCTGCTGAGGATTTTGCATAGGGATTTGCTCAGGCATGTCCTCTGTTTGCTGAGGAAGTTCATGTTCTGGTTGTGGAATTTCTGCTTCCTGC
>APFE031270203.1:32620-60801 GCA_000404065.3 Pinus taeda | reverse complement strand
TATTATCCTCTAACAGCTTCTTAATTATCCTAATCAGACTTTTATTAGAGGATTCTGCTAAACCATTCCCTTGGGGGTAATAGGATGTGGAATGAACAAGTTTAATGCCCATCGAATCACACATTTCCACCAATTCTTTTGCCCTGAATGCTGCTGCGTTATCTGTTATTAGCTTATGCGGGCAACCAAATCTGTTGAAAATATTTTCTGATAAGAATCTCATGACCACATTATGATCAGCCTTCCTTGTTGGGATTGCTTCAATCCATTTTGTAAAATAATCAGTGGCCACTAATATCGACCTGTGCTGGCCACTGGAATGTGGGTTGATTTCACCAATAAAATCCAAGCCCCACTACTGAAAAGGTCCTTTTGCAATTATTGGCTTTAGGGGCAGGGATTTCAACTGCTGCTTACCTTCAAACCTCTGGCACCTGTCACAAGATTTAACAAAAGCAAAAGCATCAGAAAATAAAGAGGGCCAATAGTATCCGGCTCTGAGAATCTTTTGGGCCGTAGTTTTCCAATAATGATGTCCTCCACACATGCTGTCATGGAACTGCTGCATAACTACTATTGACTGTTCTTTGTCCAGACATCTTAAAAGCACTCCAGATGGATCCCTCCAATAAAGAAAACCATCATTGATGCAATATTTTGTTGCCTTGAGTTTTAAAGTTCTTGCTTGACTTTGATAGAACTCTGAAGGGACTTCAAGCCTTAAGAGAAAATTGATTATTGCAGCATACCAGCTACATGAAGCTAGGTTTTTGGACACTGACTGCTCTCTCTTCGTTTCGGCTGTTTCATGCTCTTCTGTTTGACCATTTTCTGCTACATTGAACAAGAAATCAATGTCCAAAGACCCGCAATTTTCCTCAGTTAACAATTTAGCAAGCCCTTGACCCCTTACCAACTTGGTGGGCTTCAGCTCTATGTTGAATTCTATCATTTTTGCAATCCATTTCGCTCTTTTTCCATCAACATCAGGCTGCGTTAATACATCCTTTATTGCAGCAGAAGGCACATATGCAACTATTTTGGAATGCAAGATGTATACTCGAAAAGCTTTTAAAGACTTGACAAGAGCATAAGCCTGCTTTTCAATAATATCGTACCTTAACTCAGCATCCCTTAAGTTCTTGCTGAAAAAGGCCACTGGATGCTCTTGACCTGCTTCATCTTGCTACAGCAGAACAACTGTGATGGTATCCTTAGAGGCAAATGAGAACAGATGAAACTCCTTGCTATAATCAAGACTTATTAAAGTAGGAGCTTCCATAATAGCCAACTTAATGGAGTCAAAAGATTTTCTGGCTGGATCAGTCCGCTTTACTTATGCTCCCTTTTTTAACATGGAGGTTATGTGCTTAACCAGCTCAGCAAAATTAGGAATGAATCTCCTCACAAAGTTAATTTTGCCAAGAAAAGATTGTATGTCTTTCTTTGATCTAGGGAGAGGCAAGGCCTGAATTTCTTTGACTCTTTCTGGGTCAATTTGAACACCTGCAGCAGAAACTACATGTCCCAATAGTTTCCCTTCTTCCAAAGCAATTTGAGACTTTTTGGGATTGAGTGAAATTCCAAATTTCCTGCATTTTAAAAATGCCTTTTCTAAATGTTGTAGATGATCATGATGGCTTCCAGAATAAACAGTTATGTCATCAAGATATATTAGCACGAACTTATCCTTTTCACCCACAAAAGCAATATCCATAGCGCGCTGAAAGGTGGCTCCAGCATTCATGAGCCCAAATGGCATTTTTTCATACATGAATGTGCCCCAAGGCGTGGTAAATGCTGTCTTCTCTTGATCATTCGGATGCACTGCAATTTGATTAAAGCCTGAAAATCCATCTATAAAAGACATTACTTTGGCACCTGAGACTTGCTGCAACAAATGCTCCATTTTTGGTAGAGGATAATTGTCCTTTTTGGAACACTTATTTAGATTCCTGAAATCAACACACAATCTGATTTCTGCATTCTTCTTCCTCACGACAACCAGATTCGCCACCCATTTAGAATATCTGAGAGGCACTATTATCTTAGCAGCCAACAACTTTTAAATTGCTTTTTCCACCAGAGGAAGGAGCAACTGATTCATTGGTCTCAGCTTCTGTTTGAAAGGAATAGTGTCTTTTTCAAGCAGAATTTTATGCTGAATTACATTTTTGTCATATGTTTTCAGATCGTTGTACTCCCAAGCAAACACATCAGGGAACTGCCTCATTAACTTACCATATTGAGTATTCTTCTCATCAGATAGTTTAGCGGACAGATTAATAAATTTGGGCTGACCTGGGCTTCCTATATTATGCTTACACATAGCAGCTTGGTCTTCTTTATAGGTAGCTTTGTAAGGTACATCATTGTGATCAAATAATCGCTCAAGAGGAATTAAACCCTTAGGAATGTGGTTGCTAGGAAGTTGGACTATGCTATTCTTGCCAATCTTATTTTTAAACTGGAAGTTGGGAGCTTCTAGCAAAGCATCATTATTTTGGTCAATTTGCATTTTAGAAAATTCATCAATGACTTGAAGAAACCTATTCAACTCATCATCATCATCAAAAACTTTCCAATGGTGGACATTATCAGGCATAGAGGGTCTATACTTCATTTGTACCTCATAAACTAGTTTGGGAGGAGATGGTGGTGTAAACAGACTAGCTAAGACAGCAAGGGAGTCGGCAAGCTGATTTTGGGCTCTAGGAATATATGAAATGCAGAAAAAATCAAAGAACTCCTTGACTCTCAATACCTCATCTCTATAAGCTCTCAGCCTTGGATGCTTTGCTTGGAATGTTTTATTTACTTGCTGAATTATCAGATCAACATCTCCAAATACCTTCAGCTTCTTTATTCCTCTGTCTTTGGCTGCCGGAAGGCCCAATAGCAGAGCTTCATACTCTGCTATGTTGTTTGTCACCTGAAATACCAGCTTGAGGGACAATTAAACTCTTTCTTGCCGTGGGGATATTAGCACCACCCCTGCTCCTGCAGTCTCTTTGGTGCAAGATCCATCAAAAAACAACTCCCAAATCTGTTCTTCTATATCATGCTCGGCCTGATCTGATTGTTTCCTAATCTGCAATGAGGCCTTCTGAGATTCTTCTATTTGAAGAATGCATGCAGCAAAATCAGTGTCCATTGCATATATGGGATGATTTGTAGGATTCTTCTCATCACTAATGATATATGCCAGCTGTGCTTCTCTATATAATCTCTTGCTTTCTCCTCCAAACACTGGGACAGTTGCATAAGATAGATCATTCTGTAATGTCCCTCATAGTCTCTTAATCCACCCTCTAGACAACAACATACCAAACTTCGGAGGGACATCAACCACCACTATATCCATCATCATACTCTTCATAGGCAGCTGGGTTAAGGTAATGGCTAGATCCTTAATCAATCCCAGGCATTTTACCTTCCTTGAATCAAAAGAGAACAAATCATGATAGGGTCTAGTGATATCAAGGCCTAACTCTTCCATGACAATTTCAGGCATTAGATTGTGGCTGGCACCTGTGTCTAGCAGACAATTGTGGAGGATTTTATCATGGATAGTCAATGAAACATAGAAAGATGGAGAACTATTATCAGCAGGTTCAATCATGGGACTAAGCACAATAGTAGGCTTATCATCTTGCAAGTTGACAGAGTCCATGGAGGTTTGTTTAGACTGTAGATCAAGGGCCTCAAGGATGGGTTTTCTGAACAAGTCACTCTTTACCAACTCAGCCAGAGGCACATCAACCTTCAATTTTTGAACTTCTTATTCAAAACTGAAAGAAGAGAAAGGCTTATCAGTAGTTTTTACCTCTTGGAATGGAACTTTGAGGATGACCGGATCAACTTCTGATCTTCTTTGCTTGGTATGCTGTGGAGCTACTTGGGCAACAGCTTCTTGTGCAATTGTTTCTTTGCCATTATTTGTATTGGATCTTAGATTATATTTGCGCTGCTGTTCACCTGATTGCAGCACAACACCAGTGTCCCATCCTTGCTTGTTTTGCTCTTGCTGCAATGAATCTTCATATTCGGCCAATGTTAAAAATATAGCGCTACCTTTATCTTCCATGCAGTGAATTTCATCTTCCTCTTCTTCAAATTGTTCCCCCTCCATTACTGCATTTTGAAAAGGAGCTTTAACCCTATGATCTTCTTTGGCTTGCTCACCTCTTTGCATCATTTGCAGCTGATCGTTTGCTTTTCTGAATGGGTTTGGACTTCTTGGAGCAAATGTGTTTTGCTGCCTTGTTTTGCCTGAAGCCTGCTCTACTTTTAGTCTTGAAACTTCAACAGCCAATGACTCTATCATCTTAGTCATTTTGTCTAACTTAGGCTCTGAAGTTGGAGCCTGAGAAGAAGAAACCTCCCCTCTTGGCTTTCTTCTATCAATTTGACTTTTCAACTTCTCTGCTGCCATAATATTTGATTCCACCTTGAGGGCTGCTTCTTGCATATCATTCAAAGTAGGGCATCTTCTTTCTCTCAACAGTAAGCAGAAATCAGCGTCAAAGGAATTAGCATATGTAAGTTTGGCAGTGGTGGGGGTAGGCTTTACCTCAGCTGGTATTTTACTATACATCTTATTAAATCTTTTATTGAAATCAGGCAAAGATTCACCCTTTTCTCTTTTCAAGTTTCCAAACTCAGTATGATAATATAATAGGTCCTTCTTATCTCCCAATTGCTTCAAAAATTCTTCATCTAATGCTTCAATATCTGTTATAGATCTCTGGGGTAACTCTCTAAACCACTTCCTAGCCTCTCCATCAAGGCTCTGGAGAAAAACTCTCATCCATACGCCATTCTCACTGATATCTAAATTGTCAGCATAACTATAAAAAGCTTCAAGATGTTCTTCCGCTGTCACTCCCTCTGTTCCAGTAAATTTGGGCATATATTTTTGATATTCTCCTGTAGGCATGGTATTTAAAGGTACAGGCAAGACCAACGGCCCATATCTAGCAGCAATGATCCTTTCAATCCTGGTAGGTGCTTGCTGTCCTGCCATATTTGGAGTATGTGGAAGAATACTAACAGATAGAGCAGCAGGAGATAATGTAATGGATGGGAAGGATATTGGGATGTTTTGGACAGTATGGGAAACTCTCTTTGGACTGAGATTCAAAGGAGAACTGACTGCAAAAGGGGCTGAACTGATCTCTAAAAGAATTTCTTTGCTAACGGTGGTGGGCTCTAAAACTTCAAGCTGTGATTCTTCAGCTATAAACTCATCTTTCAGAGATAAATCAGAGTTTTTAGGCTTACCTGATCCTGATGCCCCTTTCTTTGATGGTTTCTTCGATTTAACAACTTTTTCAGGGTCAAGCAATGGTTCAGCTAGAAACTTCTGCAGATTTCTTCTAGTATGCCTCACAAACTGAGCCAGAACTTCAAAGTGGAGTCGCCAAAGGATGGTCTTCCACCTATGGAGTCGCCAGACAAATAATTACAACCGAATTCTGTGTTCAAACCTTGTATGTCATCAAAGCTTGAAACTATGTCGTTTCCCCAGGGAAGCTTGAGCTTCGATTCTCCTCTCCTCGGCAACGGCGCCAATTAATGTTATCACCCCAAGAAACTCACCTAGGTTGTATATCAATGATGCTCAGGAACATTAAAAATTTAACAATTCTATCAGATGAAATGATGGATAAATGGAGGATGTGCATCACCTTTAAGCCAGATAACCACTTCTACTATGATTAACCCCAGACATGGGTGAACACCCCCAGACTACAAGGCTTTTAACCACCAATTACTCACAGCTTAAGGTAAAGGTTATAATGAAGAAAACTAATCACCCCAGCGGATGCACAGGACCCTGCGATGGCCGGCAACAACCAGTAAAAGGTCTGCAAATCTGGATTCTAATACATAGAGAGTGTTATCATAAAATCATGTACTAAGGGCTGCTACCTAGCAAGATTTCATGAAACTATTTCAAACCATGCTTTAGACTAAGGTTTAGCCTCCTTAGTCAGAGAGGGCTCTCTCACATATTTTTGATCTGCATTAAGGGCAAGAAAAGATGGCTAACTCTTTAAACAGTATATGAAGTTTAAGCTGGTTGGAACAACAAAATTAGGTTTCTCCCATTGGGCTCATGGAGTCATACACTTCTGCAGTAAATTATTAGCTACTCAATCATGGAAGCCAAGGCATATAATGTCTCAACACTCAGAACATTTTTCAAGAAGAACCTCAATTCAAAAAACATACACAGGAAGTCTGAGCACTAGGTGAATTCAGAGTGATTGCATATTTAGTGAACTGTAAAACAAGAAGAATAAAGACCAAACCACATATACTCTGAGCATTTGAAACACAAGATGAATCTTGGGAAGAAAAAGTATTGCTTCTATTACTGTCAAAGTCTTTTTACATAAGCCAACATGAAAACTCTGTTTTTATCATAAATCTCCAACCCTTTTTACATCAGAGTTTTTCCTATATATAGGAAAACAAAACTTAAACTACTTGAGACTCCTCCAGCATGAGGGGAGCTCGATGTTTATCATTAACTAACCTTATCTATTCTTAAACAAACTTATTAAATACATCAGGTATTGTGCAGTAAATACATAGAGTCCTAATCATATTTAAACTCTAATTCTATCTCCTCGTGTGTACGATGCCTTTCTTGAGCTTTGACACCTGTATCCTTCCTGTAGTGGTCGAGATGCATTTGAGAAGCATTCTCTGAACGAGCTGCCTTGGATTCCAACTATGCTGATGACTCATTATTTGGTGAAGATATATGCTCTGTTTTCACGGTCCCTGCCTTCCATTAATCTTTATTTCCAAAAGAACGTGCTTGAAGCTGTTTAATACCTTTGATGACCACGCATAACACCATATGCCTAATGATCTGGATGTGTTGTGAACTGGACATGTGTTCAACCCAAAATTTCGGTAACCCTACCAGAACCCTAATATTTCGGTCATAAAGTAGCTTTAGGAAGACTTAGCAAAAAACCAAAATATTTCACCTTTTTGCTCCAATGTTTACACCTGTCACTCTTTGAACGCTTTGGCATCCTTGTATGGTTTCTTTCCTGTCCTCAAAGCATTCCCTTTCAAAATTTGCTGACCTCAGCATCAATTTCATTTTTTCTTATAAAACAGTCATCTACAGCAGTTTCGTAGTGCGCTACGAAACTGTTGTTCTTTTCCAAAATTAAAGTCTTTAATGAATTTATCAATTACTTTGTGACTGTTACAGCTTCGCTTTTGGCTCCAAACTTCCTAATTTGTCTTCCTTTTATATATGCCTCAAAAAACCAATGAACTTAGGAAAATAAAACAAAAACTTGGGGCAATATCTGACCTTAAAAATTTGTAATTTTTATTTGGCAGCTAACTTTCCTAACTGAGCTTTTAGTTTTGCAAGTTCTTTTTCCATGGCTGCAATTTCTGATACAGTTTTCTCTAAATTAGCCATTTCATCCTTAGCTGCCTCCCATTGCTCCTTTGAAGATGAGGTTTTGGTTTCTTTGACAATGGGAACTTTTTTATCCATCTCTTTCTTTTTGACTTCCTTTGCTTTTTCTGCTTGAGGTATCTGCTTTTCCATTTCTTTGGCCTGTCCTTTGGTGTATGGTTTTCTTTTGATTTCCTCTGCCTTCTCTGCTTTAGGCAGTTGTTTAATTTCCTTTGTTGCAGTTACCTTGACAGCTACTTCATCCTTATGATTTTGCCCAGCTGTTTTGATTTGCCTCCTGGTGACTGGCCTTTGTGGTTTGACCATAAATTCCTTTCCAGACTCTTCAAACCTTAACCTTTTTGAGGCTTTTGATTTTTTGGTGCTATCAGGTGATGACTGGGTTAGGTCAATAGGAATTGACTCAACCTGCACTGATTTGGCTTGCTCAAAATCAATTGCCTCAAGCAAATCATTTAGATTAGCCTTTGACATAGGGCTTTCTTCCACCGCTATTGATTTGCCTTTTTCTCTGCTTAGCTGACTTCTGGTTCTGATTCTTGACACTTGCTCAACTCCTCTTGGCCCTGGTGCATCTTTCTGGTGCTTGATTTTCTCCTTTGATGACTTAGGTGTCTCCTTTGCTGATAATTTAGGTGTCTCCTTTATAACCACAGACTTCTCTGATTTCCTCGACTTGGTTTTGGGCTTCTTTTGGTCTTTCACCTCTTTTCTGAGCTCAGCCAGGGTAGGTTCTTCAATTCTTCCTTCTTTTTCCCTATCCGGCAATGGAGTGAGGCCTGTATTTCTTTGAAAGCCGGCCATAAAAATGAAAGAATCCCAATCTCTACCAATTTTTTCCAAACCATCTAACACCAGTAACTTTACTAAACCATGGTGAAACAGGGATGTTTCACAATCATCTTTCCTTAACTGGATTTTGTCACACATTTTACTAAGGCTCCTGAACAAGTAGAAAGGGATGTCTATTGATGCTTTACCTGTGAAATGCAACAAGAGTTTGAAATGATAGGAATAAACTTTGGTGTACCTCCCCTCACATGTTAGGTATTTCTGGATGCATGTAAGGAGCAGAGCAAAATGTTCTTTTACGTAACTCCTTGGCACAGCTTTGGTGAGGTCCTCATTTACATATTGTTCCTTCAAAAATTCCTTACAGGGACTCATGTCAAATTTAAAATTTTTGAACCACTCTGTCCTCCTCTCGGAATTTCAGTGACAATAGAAATGGCTTCTGGAGGCACAAGAAATTCTAGCATTGACACCTTAGAATTCAAGCCAGTAAAATTCAATGCAAAAGCTTTTGTTACCTCTGCATGTCCTCCCTTCAACTTTTCACAAAACCTCCAGCAACCAGCATTTTTAAAGGCTCTTGCTACACCTTCATCTCTGAGTGTAAGATCAAGCCCCTCTGGCTCTGTTCTTAGGCACCTAACGGATCGATGTTCTCTTTTCTCCATCTTGCTTTGAATATCTTCACACAGAGAACTAACAGCAGCTACAATTCAAAAACAACTTCGGCTTTGGAGTGCAGGCTCGCTTGCAATGATCCCTTTAAATGAAAACTCGGGCTTCTTTGCGTTTTCTTTAAAAAAAATCTCGTCATACAGCAGGCATGTTTACACACCATGAATACACCTTATGACACAACCATATCTCATAAAATCTCTTAGAATGATTGTCATGTGCGTGATCCTAAACCTTATGGCGGAATGATAACCTATCATGACCTGGAGAAGACATCAACTGACAAAATGTGGACGGACCTAATGACTCATCCCCCCAGACTTGACATTTCAAGAAAACGCGCTACAAAAATCCCGAATCCCCGATTTCGTAGCGCAGACAATTATGAATTGACAAAACGCGCTACAAAATGGCTGGTAAATGATACGCTGTGAAAAGGTGGAAACATCATTGCGCAGCTAAATTTGCCAATCAGATTACGCTGCGAAACTGCGCAAAATACAAATGACGCAAACAAGACAAGACATGCCTTAAACAATAATGATGGAGAGTATCTAACGGTTTTTCACAAGGACTCACATCAATACCTTTTGAAATTCTAATTTCAAAGTGACACACATAGAAACCTATTCACTTAAACAAATTTTTTTATATGAAACTTTGGACATACGTGGACTGTGGTTCTAAGTGATAACAAGTTGGAAACTCATATTGTAATACTTGACATTTCATATAATATAATTTATGGGGTTGAAATTATTTATAGTTGCACTTGATATTGTTTAGTATTGTAATTAACATATGTAACTTTTTGTTTTCATATTAGATGAACCAATGAACAATGTATGCCATTTTTTTAATTTAGTACCAAAATCATAGTAATTAATTTATGTTGATTAATAATGAACACATAAAATCAATGTAAAACTACTAAATTAGTAGTTTATATTGATTAATGATGAACACAAAAAATGAATATGTGACTAAATTAATCATTTATAATTATTATTAATGAAGGGAAATGAAATGAATATAAACTACTAAATTAGTCATTTATATAATGAATATGAAACTACCAAAAACCGATAAATGAATACTACAAATGGTAATTTGTGATTACAAATGACAACTAAATTTTGTATATATACGACTATTAGTAACTAATTTACAGTATCTTATAACATGACCAAAATTTAGTCATATTTCTTGGGTCATTAATTGGTTTCAAACAATGACTAAAATTTGCATATATATGGCTATTAATAACTAATTTACAATATCTTATAACATGACCAACATTTTGGTCATTAATTAGTTTTCTCGGATGATCATATAATACTATATTTTTTTGTATATTTGGTCATTAATTGTGGCTAACTAAATCAATGATTAAATTAATGACCACATTAATGACTAAATATACCACTAGACGATAAAATTGAAACAACCAATTAATGACTAAGCTAAAAGCGACTAAAAGTTGGTCACATTATAAGATACTGTAAATTAGATACTACTGGTCACCGACTGAAAAATGGTTGCTTATATGCAAATTTTAGTCATTGTTTTAGTAACTAATTAGCCATTTTATACAAGTGGTGAGTGTTTCAGTAAACTACAGTCTTACTAGTCAAGGGTAGCATGTTTACTAGCCACCTTCAGCCTATAAAACCTTCTCTTGTGTGCATTGAAAATAAATTTTCATAATATTCTCATCAAGAGAGGTGAAGAACAAGGTGTACCTATGTCTACCTGATGTCGATATACTATAGATGCATGCATGCTTCTACTGAAACAATGGTCGATAAACTATTCCTTGAAAGTTCTCTTCCTCATTCTTTTCTCATGCACATGTATTTATTGATAAAACTTTATGATGCTCTTTGATAGGTATTTGACTGATGGAATTCCCCTTTTCATGCATGTCCCTCCAGTGCTCGATCTTCCTTTATTGGAGTGGATTGATTGCCTCTTCAAGGATGGTGTGGCTTCATAAAAAATCAGGGACGACCTTGTTAATGCTCAGGGATCATCATGTCTTCTATATGAATCAATAACAATCATTTTCTCTTGGTTCAGTTGGATTGCTGCAAGATACTACAAGATTGATCTCTCTTCTGTAGAAGTCACACAGTTCCATCAAAAACCTGATTCAAAACTTATGTTTGTTCATGGGATTCATATAGTGAACTGGATGAATCATGGTGAGCCTAGGGACAGGAACAAAAGCTTTGTTGGTGGTGAAGGCTTGTGAAGAAGGGGTGAAGGCAAAGTCTCTTTTCTTTGTTTTTTCATGAAGAGAGGTGGAATCTTGAGAAGAATTTGGTTAAATGGAGTGGATGAGAGGTAAAGGAGGCTTGATTAAAATCTCCTAACGTTTCCCAAGGGAATCATGATTTCTAACCCCTTTTTATAAGTAGATCTTACTCCTGTAGCAAATTTGGATAGTCTTGTAGCACTATAGGACAATCTTGTAGTAGACTTGTTTAATCCATATCTTTCGAACAATAGATTAAATTCACATGAATTTTTTTGAGAATGTTACTATCAGCCTTTCTCATCTCCCCATAAATTGTCTTGTCCAATGGATGCCCAAATCTCGAGAAAAAATAAAAATGGCTATAGGTGATGGTGACTAAATTCTCGAAAATTGTGCACCGGAATTTGCTAAAATTTCTTGAACAAGTTACCATAATCCTTATTTATCTCCCCATGCAACGAATCATAAAAATTATGCATGGTTTTGAGATATGGTCAAAAAAAAATTTCCCTTTGTATTTTGACATTCCTGTAGCAAAACAAAACCTTCTTGTAGCACTTTAGGATAATGAGGAAAATCAAGGGGAAGGCTTGGGAATGATGGGTGGATGTTGGAAATGGATGAGAGTGATGGATTCGAATGTCATTGGTCCTTCTTGAAAATTTTTCATAGAAGGTAAGAAGTATAAGGTTGATTGTTTTTTACTTTTTGCTTACCTCATTGTGCATTTCTTTCTTTTTCTCTTTTTGTGGCACTACCATGTTTCTTTTCCTTATGTAACTTAAGGAGTACTTGCTTGAAAACACACATATGAAATTGGAAAAACAAATATTTTTTATTTTTTATTTTTTCCTGTTTTCCTCTTTTTTTCATTTTCTTTTAGGTCTACTAGTTGCCTTAATGAGGTTCTCAACTAGTAGGCGCCTCAAAGGAGGTTTTCACTTAGGATTTTTTTTCTTTTTTTCTTTTTTTCTTTCCAACCCACCGACTGCCCCAAGGAGGTTTTAAATTAGTGAGACAATATCAGATGCCTCAACAGAGGTTTTCATATGAGATCTCATTATTTTCCTCTTATTTTTACTCTTTTTCCATTTTTTATTTCTTTCTTATCCTACTCTATTTGAAAAAAACAAAATCTCTTTCAAATGTACTAATACTTCCAAAGAAGGCATCTGCATAACAAGATGACAAATAAGCTCATGTGTAGGTTTGAAACATATTCTTTGAAACATACCTAAATATTGGACACTGAATGCTTTGATTTTGATGAGATAAAGCATCGTTGAACAAGAGAATGATGCTCCATCTTGTTGATTTTCTAGAACCAAACCTCAATACAAATTTAATTCTCTTGGTTCAGTTTCTCATTTAGATCATTATGTATGTCTTCCATGCCATTCAAACCTTCTAATATTTTTCTAATAGCCACTTGAACACATAAATGATATGGTGATAAGAATTATATCAGTTCTTCAATCTCTGGCTCCAATCGCTTCTCTCCATCAATTGTGGTCCATGATTCTTTAGCCTCCTCTAGATATTCTTATTTTGGATGTTTTTATTTAACAAGAGCAAGGTATTTTATTCTTTGCAATAATCTTTCTTATCCAAGAAGAATATCATTTGGATCAAGAGGATTTGTTTGGATATTTTGTATCTCAGCATTGTAAGTGGGATGAATAACTTTATTGCTTGGGTTTGGAAATGGTTGTGCAAGTAGTTGAGTGGGAGTGGGTCTTTGAAATGTTTGTGGTGGAGGTGGATGGGGTGGATAGCATTGAGTTTGGTATGGAGGATCTTGAGGGAAATATGGATCACCTGATTGAGGAGGTTGGTGTTGATATGGATGAGAGGGAGGAATGAAATATTGAGGAGGATAATACCATAAATGTGGATCACCCCATTGGGAAGGATAAGACCATGGAGACCAAGGTGAGGTGTTAGGTGGATAACAAGGTTAAAATTATGCATTACAAAACTTGTATTGAAGGAGGAGGGGTAGTTTATATCTTTCTGATATGAGTTAACAAAGTAGGGCTACTCCATGCCTTCTAATTTCTCTGACACACCTTCTTCTTCTACCTACACATGATCAAGTGAGGGGGTTTTGTTGGAAATAATACTGAAAGGGGGGATGAATCAGTATTAGTAAGTCAATAATATTTCATTTCCATATTCTGATTCATATACACTACTTCAATTAATGAAACTTGTGTGTATACGCAACTGTATATAAGGCAACTAGCGTATACCTTATAAACTTATAATTTAGTTAATTCTTCATAAGTTGATCTTTAATCTGTGCATCAAAACCATATAAACAGTAACCAGGAGCAGTAAAAATAGAACAGACAGTCACACACATGAACACAAGATATAAGGTGGAAACCCAATGTGGGTGAAAACCACCTATTGCAATCGTCTCTATCATTCTAAGAAACTTCTTTTTACAATATTTTGTACTACTGCAGTCTTATACCAATACGCAGGCTTCTACCTGTAGAAGGCTACAACCTTCTCTCATTCTCCAGCTTCTCCTAGAAGGGAGATACAACCCCCTAGCTCTTGTACTAGCTGATGTACTAGTACGTAGGTGCTGACCTACAGAAGGCTACAACCTTCTCTTTTCTTTCAGGGACCATGTTTCATAATTTTTGAGACTGGATCCATCAATAACATCAATCAAACATCAAATATATCTGCATCAACCAATCTCCTTGGAACCAAAAAAAAACTGAATCAAACAATCACTTCTCTGAATTCTGTAACCAGAATACCGTAACAGTAACTGGAACCCAAGCCAGAACCCAGAACATTGCAACAGAAATCAGAAGTAGCTAAAGCATATTTTATGAGGTGTACGCTACTTCAATGTGACAAACCTACATGCATACGCACTTGTATCAAGGCAAACCTGCGTATACGCACCTTTGAAATCCCGAACCGACATGTGTACATGCCTTTGCTATAATGAACATGCGTACAGATCTGTAAATGATGATTTTAACCTTTACAATTATTCAGACACCAGTTATACCCAGATCATCATATTTACAGATTATGACATGTGCCAATTATTCAGATAAAAGATCAAAACCACACAAAGATACTTCTCTTCAAGCCTTAAGATCTTGACACATCAATAGAACTTATCCTTCATCAAGCGCTCAAGTTCATCCTTGATTCAGATCCAGCTGTGCACCATAACCCAATCACTTGTATTCTAGATTTTGCTCTTCATTATATATTCAATTTATGAGTGACTTTTCCTAATGATCTTCTCCTCCTTTTATAGTCTTAGGCCTTGCTCATAACCATTGTCCAAAACCACTTAGAATCAATACCTTGGACCAAATACCTGGGATCAACACTTTGAACAAGATACCTTGGACCAATACAATGGATCACAATACCATGGTCCAAATACCACGGACCAAAACGAAGTTTTCCAACATGTACGCACCTTTCCTTCTGTGAAAGTGTGTGTGTATGCTCATGCGTGCATTTTGGTCTGCGAACCCGCATGTACACGCGGCTTGGTCAATGGGAACCTGCGTATACCTTTCTTTCTTCATTCTGTGAGCCTGAACTGTGAGCTGTCATCTATGAGAGTTGCCATCAAGGATAACACCTATGTCATAGTGCCAAATCTGTGTCATAATGCCAACAATCTCCCCCTTTGGACTTGATGGAAACCCCAAGTCACTCTCCCCCTTTGTCATGAAGGGAAAAGGGTTATGCTCCCCTTAAGTATATGCTGAAGTGTGCCGTCCATGCCACCCATGACTGTAAGCAAGGTCTACAAAAAGATGTTCTACAAGAAGAACATGACTCTATACATCATAAATGACCTTCCTATCACCAAAGACTTATACATACATCCATCTCCCAACCAAGTGGGGATATACCAAGATTGACTCATCCACCCAACCAAGTGGGGATATACCAAAATTTACTCATCCACCCAACCAAGTGGGGATATACCAAATGTTTATACATGACATAATAGGAACATTACATCATCCATCCCATGCATAGTGGGGAAACAAAATAGGTCGTTACATGACCTTGACAATAAAATATATACAAGACATATAGAATAAATATCTAAAACAAGACCATGATAGTCATCAGTAACTATCATCAACAGCATCTGTCAATCACCATCCGGACGAGCAACTATGATCTCCCCCTTAACCCGTTCCACTTGAAACAAAACAATTGTGAATTTGTACCAAGATCTTCTAAGATAATGCCAACAATGCATTATTATAAGTATATGCTCCCCCTGAACCTGTGCCAGATGATCATTGTTAGACCCATATTAGACCCTTTTCATCCTGAGTCTGGCCCAATATTTTTCTTCAAACCAACATATACGTGACTGTATCCACAACAACCAGCGTATGTACATGGATATTCTTCATGAAACTCGCGTACAATCACTTTTCTATGAAACATATAAGTTTCAACAGCAAGACGATGCATCAACTACTCCTGGCTTCTGTCTGAGATATTCAAATGTCTCTCTGGGTAGTGGTTTGGTGAATATATCAACAACCTGTTCTTTGGAGGGAACATACTCCAATTTGACCTTTTGTTCAAGCACTTATTCACAGAGAAAATGATATTTGATAGGTATGTGCTTGGTCTTGGATTGCATGACTGGATTCCTTGAAATACTGATTGCACTTGTATTATCACATAGAATGGAAATGGGTGGAGTACATGTGATCTGAATGTCTTGCAATGTTTGCATCATCCAAAGGAGTTGTGTTCAGCAAGATGCAGCAGCCACATATTTTGCTTCAGCTGTAGATAATGCAATTGAACTTTATTTCTTGTTGAACCAAGATACTAATCTGGAACCCATATAAAATGCACCACCACTAGTGTTTCTTCTGTCATCCACACTTATTTGCCCAATCTACATCTGTATATGCATGAAGTGTAAGATATGTAACCCTAGGATACCATAAACCAAAGTTCTGTGTTCCTTGAAGATATTTGAAAATCATTTTGACTACCTGAAGGTGTGATTCCTTTGGATTTGCTTGGAATCTCCCAACTATTCCCACTACATGCATGATGTCTGGTCAGGTACTTGTTAGATAAAGCAAACTTTCAATCATGGATCTGTAGGTTGGTTGATGTACTGCTGCTGATTCGTCATTTGAACTGAGACTGCATCCTGTGACCATAGGGGTACATACCGGTTTAGAATCTTCCATGCCATATTTTTTCAAGATCTGCTTGAGATACTTGGTTTGTGATAGAAAGATACCATCTTTATTTTGTTGAACTTGTAAACAAAGAAAATGTGTGAGTTCACCAAGCAGGGACATTTCAAATTCTTTCTGCATTACCAAAGCAAAGTTTTGACTCATGGCTTCTTCATTGCTACCAAAAATGATATCATCAACATACACAACAAGTATTAGCAATTTATCATTATCAATCTTTGTATACAGATTGCTATTAGTTGATTCTTTTGAGAAACCTTGTTGATGGAGATATTTGTTAAGACAGTAATACCAGGCCCTTGGAGCTTGTTTTAGACCATAGACAACCTTTTTGAGTCTGCATACAAGTTTTGGATCATTTCCAAGAATGAATGCATATGGTTGCTCAATATATACTTCTTCTTATAAATCTCCATTAAGAAAGGAAGATTTTACATCCATTTGGTATACTTTGAAGTTCTAGAAGCTAGAAAGAGTAAGGAACATTCTTATGGCTTCGAGTCTAGCAATAGGCGCAAAGGTTTCTTCAAAATCTATACCTTCTTGTTGAGCATATCCTTTGCAAACAAGTCTAGCTTTGTTTCTAATAACTTCTCCATTTTCATTCAGCTTGTTTTTAAATATCCATTTGGTTCCTATGATATTCTTATCATGAGGTCTAGGAACTAACTCCCAAGTATTATTCTTTTCAATTTGCTCAAGCTCTTCATTCATGGCCTTGACCCAACATTCATCTTTGCATGCTTCATGTACATTTTGAGGTTCGATGGTGGAAAGCAATGCTATATAGCTTGAAGCTTCTGTAATAGTTCTTCTTGTCTGCACACTTGCCTCTTTCTGTCCCAAAATTTGAGTCTCTGGATGATTTTTCTGAACATACCTAGATGGAGTCTTTTCTTCTACCATTATCTGTTCTTCTGGTGCTTCATTGGTTTCCTCTTCAGAATTAGTCTGATTTGATGTGGAAGGATAATCCTCATCTTCTTCATAAACTTCAGTTTTTACCTACTTTGGATTTTGGCCTGATTCATCAACCACAACATCAATAATTTGAACAATTTTCCCTAGTCTTTTATTATAACAATTATATCCTTTACTTTGGGAAGAGTAACCAAGGAGAATGCCTTCATCTGCTCTAGGTTCAAACTTGCCAAGTTTTTCATCAGTCCTTTTGATGTAACATTTGCTTCCAAAAACTTTGAAGTATTTTACAGTCAGAGTCTTACCATACCAAAGTTCATGTCGAGTTTGAGTGTTGTTTACCCGAACATTTTTTGTTGTTGAGAATAGTGACGGCAGCAAATGCAGCTTCACCCCAGAAGGTTGCAGGAGTTCCAGACTCATCTAGAATGGCACGAGCCATTTTTTGAATAATTGTGTTCATCCTTTCTACCACTCCATTTTGCTGAGGAGTCCTTGTGGTAGAGGATTCCATTTTTATTCCATGTTCTTCACAAAAGTCGAAGAATTCATCTGAGGTAAACTCCCCTCCTCGATCAGACCTAAGGCATTTGATTTTGCAATTTGATTCATTTTCAACCAATGCTTTAAAGGCTTTGAACTTTTCAAATGCTTCATCTTTATGCTTTAGAAGTCCTATCCAAAACATTATGGAAAAGTTGTCAATGAACAATATAAAGTATTCTTCTCCACAAGGTGACTTTTTCCTTGATCGACCACATAAATCAGTATGAACAAGTTCAAGAGGCTTACTAGCTGATCCTTCCTTCTCAAGGAAATGAGCTCTGGTTTTCTTACCAAATTGACATGATTTGCATATTGTATTTTCTAGAATGCTGATATCTGGAAGATCATGAAGAGCATTGTATCTGCATGCTTTTCTTATTTGAGAGAAGATTAGATGCCCCAATCTTCTATGCCATAGCCAGTGTTCATCATTTTTGCTTAGATAGCATTGTTGCTGTCCTCCCTTGAGTATGTATAGGTTATTTGGAGTTCTTATACCTTTTATCATTGTTTCTCCTATATCAAGCTCACGAACAACACATCCATTTGATCGAAAAACTACCTCATTTCCTTGATCACACATTTGACTGACACTCAATAGATTATGCTTTAGACCATCAACATACATAACATTCCTAGCTTTAACCTTTTCTTTTAAGTGAACAGAGCCTTTACCTTTTATGATTGTAGGAGTGTCATTTCCAAATGAGACCTTCTTTTCCTTTTCTAAGGCATTATATGACTGAAGTTTTTCTTTATCACTTGTCATGTGTTTCGAGCATCCACTGTTGATGTACCACTGATTTTCTTGTCCTTCTACATATAAGGCTATACCACATCTTTATGTTTCTCGTTCTTTCTTTCTCCATGTTTTGGGGCCTAATGAATTTTTCTCCTTCTGAGATGTTTGCTGAAATTTACTCCTGCATTCAGAATCTTCATGACCAAAGTTGTTACAGATAGAGCATTCTATTTCATTTTCAAGAGCAGAAAAGTTATTGTAGGTCCTTTTCATGATCCCAGTCACATTCCTTTGAGTTCTTGCTTCTCTAGTCATGATGGTCTTGTAAGCAACACATTGAGTAGCTTTGTGTCCAAAGTTATGACATAAAAAATGTTGGCCATTAAAGAAATTCCTGCGATTATCGAACCTACTGGCCTGGTGATTGTAGTTTCCATTGACATTCATTCTTGAAGCAAATTAAGTATGATTTACCTGAGGTTGGTTGTAGCTTCTGTTCATCCTTGAAGTAGATTGAACCCGATTTACCTGGTGATCTGCTTTATGCCTTTGCTGATGATTGTCAAACTATTCACTTCTCCTTGCTGCATCAAGATAGCTTTTGGAGGTTGACGGCTTCTATGCTTGAGATGCTTCTTCATTATGTCCAAGACCTGTCTTTATTAGAGGGGAACACTGCATTTTGATAATTTCATCTAAAGTTTCTGATCCTTTAGCAAATCTGAGATTGAGAGCTTTTGTTTTCTCAATATCTTTTCTTAGACCCACAATTTCACATTCTAATTTTTCATTGTGTTTTTTCCTTTCAGCAAGTTGGAGTGTCAAAGTATCTATAATCATATTCTTTTCTTCTAAACAAATTTTAAGTTTATAAATTTCTTCATAAAGACCATCTTCATCTAAAGCATCCAAGATCATCATCTTCAAAAGCCATCAAAAGTCTATAGTCATTACCATGTTCATCTTCATCACTATTTAATAAACCATCGCTATCTTCATGCGTATAATATCTCTTCTTACTTACATTCTGTTTTCTATTCCATTTTTCTGATTCCTTAACTTTATCAAGCTTAACTTTATGAGGACATTTGGCCACATAATGACTAACTCTTCCACAAGCAAAGCATTTGAAAGGTAGCTTACCTCTGAATCTTCCAGAACCCCATTGAAGGTTCTTGACAAAGTTTATTTCTTCCTCTCCTTCTAAAATATGTCCTGATTCATTGAGTTCTTCTCTTCCTGAAGCTTTGAATGCAGCTTCTCTCATATCTGATGGAACCCCTTTTCTCATTTCGAAAGAAGTTGGGATTCTGCGCAGCTGTGTCATAGTAATACTCTGAAGATTCTGATTTTCCTCTATGGTAGAAACCTTTGATTCAAACTTAGAGGACAAGGATCTTAAAACCTTTCCAACTACAATAACTTCTTTTATCTCTTCACCCAAGTTTTTCATGCGATTAACAATCTCCTCTATACATAAGAAGTAATTAGCTATACTTTCATCATTGTGCATTTTGAGAGTTTCATATTGAATTATGAGAGATTGTAGTCTTGCACGTTTTACCTAATCATCTCCTTCATAGCTTAGAACAATCTTGTCCCATATTTCTTTGGCAGTTTTGAGCTGCATAACCTTGACAAATTCTGATTGTGACAGACTCCCCAATAATGTATTGACAACCTTGGCATTTGTTTCATACTGCTTTTACCTACTGTATATGTAGGAATGGCTGATGGAAATGTGTATCCTCCTTCCATGATTTCCCAAACATCTATTCCAAGAGATTGAAGATAGGTTGTGGTTCTTACCTTCCAATAGACAAAGTTTCTCCCATCAAAGATTGGTGGTCTAATGGATCCCTCTCTTTCGTAGGTACTCATGATGATAGATATTCCTTCAAGTGATCAAGCTTCTTCTAAAGGACCTGCTCTGATACCAATTGCTAGAAATAATACTAAGAGGGGGGGTGAATCAGTATTAGCAAGTCAATAATATTTCATTTCCATATTCTGATTCATATACGCTACTTCAGTTAATGAAACTTGCGTGTATACGCAACTGTATATAAGGAAACTAACGTATACCCTGTAAACATATAATTTAGTTAATTCTTCATAAGTTGATCTTTAATCTGTGCATCAGAACCATATAAACAATAACCATGAGCAGTAAAAATAGAACAAACAGTCACACACATGAACACAAGATATAAGGTGGAAACCAATGTGGGTGAAAACCACCTGCTGCAACGGTCTCTATCTTTCTAAGAAACTTCTTTTTATAATATTTTGTATTGGTGCAATCTTATACCAGTATGCAGGCTTCTCCTACAAAAGACTACAACCTTCTCTTTTCTTCTAGGGACCACATTTCATAAATTTTCAGACTGGATCCATCAATAACATCAATCAAATGTAAAATATATCTACAACAATCAATCTCCTTGGCACCAACAAAAAACTGAATCAAACAATCACTTCTCTGAATGTTGTAACCAAAACACAGTAACAGTAACCAGAACCCAAGCCAGAACCCAACACACTACAACAGCAATTAGAAGTAGCTAAAGCATATTTTATGAGGTGTTGTTGTGCTTTGCAATCAACCCCCCATTTCATATTATTTTTATTCACAAAAACATTAAAATATGAAATGGGTCCCTTTAGAAATAAAATTGATATCAAAACTTTTACTTTCTAAAAGCCCGATAATCAAAGGAGCGCTTTGCTTTACGCATAAACCCTTAAAAGCAATATTTATTTAATAGAGGAAATAAAGCAAATATGTGGTTTTTGCGATAAAGCGATCGCAAGATCGCATATCGCAAAAAACATAAACAATGCACCAAATGACAAAAGGCCTTCCCCCAATGCGATAAAGCTATCAGCGATATCGCAATCGGCAATCCCCTTATGTGCACCACTTAAACACATCATGGTAAAGCCCCGATGCGATAAAGCTATCGGCGATATCGCAATCGGCACCTCTCTTTTGTTTTGTAAACATATGCGCATATGCCTTTTCGCTGATGCGATATCGCAATCGGCAATCAACGGAACCTCTTGTCTCGTCCTTAATGCACATGTGCCTTTCGCCGATGCGATATCGCAATCGGCGATCGGCGATATTCAAATCATGGTTAAAGCCATTCATGCACTCCCTCCTGATGCAATGCGATAAGGCACGGTTCTCAATGCAAAAGCCATTAAAGTGATTGGAAGGCCCAATTTAATGATAATTAAGGTATAATCACTCCCGCTTGGCCGCCCATACGCCCATTGCATGCTTTAAGAGATTTTCAACCAAATATTGATAGAATGGGCATTTATAAGGTGGCAGGCCCTATACGGTTACTTAATGAATCCCTGTCCTGAGATCTACCTATAGATCGTCTTCGTGCCGTTTGATAAAAGCAGAATATATTAACGTTCCTCTTTTTCATTTTTTTTATCAACTCTGAGTTTTACTGCTATCTCTGTGTTACGCTGAATTCGCCTTTCTGTGTAGAATACAGTTTTACAAAAAGATTCGGACATGATGGGTAAAAATTCCAAGAAGGTTGCCAATGCTTCAAATCCACCAACTGTAGGGCAATCGGTGCTAAATGGCAAAAAAGGCTTAATATCCGACACAACATGCGCAGGCCTAGCCAGAACGACTTGGAAAGGAACTTATGATTTGATAGAGGCCGAAAAACCAACATAGACAGCAGAAGAAGCTACCGCGGATTCACCTAAAAAGTCGGAAGGTTCTCTTAAGGATTTGGCAGATTCCTTCCTCCATAGAATTGCAGCAAGGGAGAAAATTCTCCCGTATACTGATGTGGTGAAATGGGCAATTGAAGAAATCCCCATCACTGATAGAACTTTCATCGCAAAGGATGGGAGAATTTTTAGGTCATTTAAGCCTGAAGATCTGAGGCAAATGTATCATTTGCCTAAGCCGGAGAAGATATATAATAGCGCCTTTCTGAAACAATTTGCAAGCGAATACGAGATCGAGTCTGAACCTATTAAGGAATGGAGGCAGAATCCAAATAAACACAAGCATGAAGCCTTCGGTAAGTACTCAGTCGCCTCTTTGTGTTCTCCTTATTGCTATGCCGGTATAATGATGTGTAGATTGTGGGGTTTGCATGACTCTGCCGTTTTTACCATTGAAATGGTTCCTCTCATGGAAGCCGTAGTGAACAGCACTATTATGGATTGGGCCACTATTCTTTCAGATAAGCTAGCATTGGCTGTTAGTGACTTCAGAAACAAAACTAAAGTCACTGAGAGGAAAATTCCCCCGTTCTACTATAGTGCATATATCTTGGATACTTTGTGTTTTAATTTTGAATTCCCTATTCTTGGTTGGAGGTGGACCACACAGGACCCCTCGCCCATTCACATTTATCATCGCAAGATGTGGAAGACATCTTATAAAAACCACATGTATCAGATTTGCAATGGTTTCACGGTTCCTATATATTATGCAATTTTTGATAAGCCTATTCCGAGGATATCCTACCTAGCCTCTTTTGATTTGCCTGCGGTGGGTAGTTGGTTTGGAGAAGAATATTTCACTTATGTTAGAGTCTTTGGCAGTCAAGCCAATCCTCATGTCCTTCCTTTATATGTCCCTGATAAACTGTTAGCCAGGGAGATTGCTTACCAAATTACAACGGAAAGCACCACCCAGACTCTTAAAAAGGAGAAGAAAAGGGGCTGGCCTACTTTCCCCTTCAGATGTGGAGTCTTCACCCTACATGATCTAAAACATGGAGAAAAAGAAGCTATGAAGATTCAAGCTTTAAATTTTGCTACACTTCCAAATAGGCCATTCGACCCAAAGCGAACGGCATATGCTGCTTTGGAACATGCTAAATTAGCATTATTCGATCATAAAGAAGACATGTTTGATGATATTTTCAGATCAGCCGAATCGATATTTCAGGCCAGACAACTCGCCAAGATGCGATATAACGATGAAGGGTTAATTGAGTTTAATAAACTCAGAGAACAGAGGTTGCAAACTCTGCCTCTGGATTTATTAATGCCAGCCCAAGCAGCATCATCAAGCGAGCCTGGCCAACAGCAGATAAAGAAACCTCCTGCTACAACAGAGACCAATAATAAAGAGGAGGAGGAGCGACAAAAGAAAGATCGAGAGGAGAAGTTCAGGCAAGAACAACAAGAGTGCTTGAGAAAAGAAGAGGAAGATAGACAACACAGAGAGCAGGCAGAGAAGCGGCAGAAGGAAAGAGAGCAGGCAGAGATGCAGCAGAAGGAACAAGAGTAGCGAGAGAGGGAAAAACAAGAACAATTGCTAAAGGAGTCCCAGTCCAAACAAACCACCATCGAAACTAACAAAGGTGTCGTCACAGACCCTGAGCTGCAAAAGGAATGGCAACATTTCAGTACCATTATCGGTGGAGGAAAAGATTCTCAGAGTACTGATACTCCTATAAGCAGCAGTGTACAGGATAAAACCTCATCTCAGGCTTTGAGCGGAACTAGCGGCACACCTAAAACGAAGGATGTGGAAATAATTCCGAAAGGTCCCAGTGACCAAATCACTCTACAAGTGGAAGATATTCCTCCTTTGAATGTCTTCTACAGCCCAAAGCACAGAGCCGTAGTAAAGCGATCGAGAAAGAGACAAAGGCTTGATCAACCTTCCATCTTTCCCGAACAAACAGTCATGGGCAATGTAGTGTGGAAATAGAAACTAGATCCCTCTGATGATCTAACCAAACTGTCATAGTATGCTGGAGCTTATTCAGCTGCGACTATCGACAAGGCATCAGAGGTAAGTCTTTTATTAAAGACTAAAGACCAGGAAATTTCCACTTTGCAAAAAGAGTTAGCAGATATAAAACAAAGGGTGACACAAGCCGACACGCAATTAGCAGAACAACAGCAAATAAATATCCAATTGGCTAAGCAATGGGAGGAGGAGAAACAGAACATCAATCAGGCAGCAATCCAGAAACAGAATGAGTTGAAGGAGGCTTTGGAGCAATTAAAAGCGGCAAATGAACAATTATTAAATACCACGGATGAGCATATCGCTCAAATTATAGCGCAACTGGATAATGTTAAAGGAGACTCGCAGATAATGGAATTTAGAAAAGAGGCAATGTTAATCAACAATGCACTTATAGCGCAAGTTAAACTCTTGGCTCAATACCTCTCTCAAGCGGAACCACTCTGCGAGTTAACCACAACTGTGAATGAGCAGGTAGAAAAGGCAAGAGATGAATTGAATCAAGCCGATGAAGCTATCACAGCACACCTCGAATGGCAAGATTCAAAATCGGGAAAAGACTCCAATTTGCCAAGAATACTTGAGGTTCATAAGGACATACTATTCACGAAGTGGCACACACAGGTATTAAAGCAGAAAGGGCAGCTTCAAGGTGCAGATTGACTTCTAACAATTTGATTGATCTAGTTAATGATACACTCTATATAGCAAACATCGTTTCCCAGTGTACACCTGGAAAGGTAACTACAGCAAATACATTGGAACAAACATGTTATCCAGAGTTAGAAAACAGAGGAAGGTTAATTGTCGGGGTTAATAGTTTAAGCATAGAAACATATTGGCATTTCCTTATCAAGCCTCATGAAAAAAGAGCCGCCCTCAAATGCTTAACCGATGCCATTCAATGTATGATCCCCGACATTCAAGATGCCACCTTTGCCGCCCAGCTCAGTTCACGGATCAACAAACCTCCTGAGATTGAGCCAATTCTTGCCATCAATCAACTAAGGTTCAAAGATAAACAGCCGACAGAATGAGTCATCCTCCAGCTCCTCAGATCGCCAGTGGAAATAGCAACTAGAAGTTATTGATATCAGATTAATTAGCATTTCTGTTTTGTAGATATTTAGATTAGTATAGTATTTATAGACCCTTTCATGTCTTTAGAAAGGGTCGTAAAATTCTGTAATAGACTTAACAGACTGAAGTTTGCACTATTGTGCTTCAGCCTTTATTCTTTTATGAAACTCAGCCAGTTGCTTTTACTTTAATGGAGAAATTTCTTGATTCAATTGTGCACTATTGTCGTTGATTGAGGAATGCTTATGTGTTAAAGGAAAAGCCATACATAGCGATTGATATCTGGGATTGACCTACAACTCAAATGGTACTTCTATCTTTGTCTTAAGTCATTCTGTGTATATGAATTGTTATGAAATTATTTTGCTATCGTTAATTGTATGCATGTGCTATAACGGCTAATCTTGTTCATTCCACTATTGGATGTTTATATGATGTGCCTTTACTTTTAATCATGTATATGTTGATGATATAGATGTGCAAAGTGTAGTAATATCGCTTTAAATCATTGCGCTTAACTATTTAAGCATAGTAATCATAAATAATTCAATATCTATGTTTTAAGGATACAGACATCTATATGTTTATCTTTCAGATATAGAGCATCAAAAGCTACGGTTTAGAGCTCAATAGATTCCCGGGATAGTTTCAATTATTTATATTTTATTAATAGTATTAGTCTTTCGCCTATCACTAGTGTTACTTATAAAACATTCACTCATCCCACTTTATCTATTTCTAGGAAACTGGTCCCATTATCCCCAGTCGGAGCCACTATCCCAAACGGAAAAGGAGTTGTACTAAGGTCCGAACCGGGTGGTTTCCCCAATGTTGTTGCAGCGATTTTCGAGGCATCAACATTTTTGGTGCTAGAAGGAGGGCCCTGACTGTGAATGGCAAGCAAACCCAAGCCTGCAAGCCATTCTAAGAGTAATTCTCCCTCCAATTCTCCAAGTTATTCTCGATCGCATGCTGGATCTCCAACACATGATCAAGAACAACAGGAATCAACCACCACTGCTCACACCAATTATACTCCAGAACAATTAAGTCTTGAATCCTCTAAAGTCCAGTCTCTTATCCACAAACTTCAGAGCTTCTCGATTTCACCACAGAGATCTGAGGTATCACAAAGCAGTGTGACTTCGCAGTTCAATTTATCTCGTCTGCTTACCAGGCTCCAAAGTGGAAAACTTGGTATAGAACCCACTGAGTTCCCTTTACCCGAAAGGAAAAGGGCCAAGAGATATACTGAAGGGTCTGATAGTGGAGATCTTTCTTCCACATCATCCATTTCATCTCCCTATCTGCAAAGTCAACCACCCACTCCTCCATTACATATTGTTGTCCACCAGGGAACAGAAGCCTCAACATCTCAGTCTGCTCACCCCTCAATATCATCTACTTCGCATACATCTGGAATCACAATGGTAGATCCATGGACCAGACCTGGTGCGGTCAACATGCCTGCACCATTGCATCCTTTACCAGATGCTCCTGAGAAATGGCTCCCCCAATTCAATCCAGATGATGGAACTCAGGCCAAATAACACATTAATAATTTCATGCTGTCGGTCAACTTGAAAGGGGTAACGCAAGAAGATGTTGTTGTCAGACTCTTCCCTTATACTTTGCAAGGATCAGCAGGATCCTGCTATTTCTCCCTACCCTCTGGTTCTATTACCAGTTGGGATACATGCCAAGAGCAGTTTCTTACTAAGTATGGAGATGATAGATCTTTAGCAACTTTGATTAACGATCTCTCCAACCTGAGAATAGAACATAGGGAACCCATAAAGGAATTTAATGCTCGCTTCAATAAACTCCTTAACAAAATCCCTACAGCTTCCAAACCAAGTGAACAAATACGAAGCGAATGGTATATCACTGCCCTACCTGCCAATATAGCCATTTTCGTAGATCGGGCTGGGAAACCTACCTTAGCAGAAAACATGAAAGAAGCACTTGATGTGGAAAAACGCATCAATTCCTTAGAAAAGAAAGCTACCTTGGAAGACAGAAAAGCTAAAAAATTTTCTTTTAAAGAAGATTCCAAAAAGAAAAACCCAAAAGATCCATATGACATGGAAGGATTACAAAAGGTCCTGAAAACATTATCCAACGAAATGATTGACATAAAGAAACAGGTGGCCGGAACTTCAAACAAAAGACCTTTTAGGACTTATAAGAAAATGGAAACAAAGCCACCTAATGTCATATCTAATGTAGATTCTGACCAGGAAGAAGAAGAAGAAGAAGCAACACCACCATCTGACAATGAAGAAGAAGTAGCTGAATGTCATGGCATGTGGGATTTCATACTCCCCGATCCTGATACTGATAATGAAGAAGAAGCCTTCCCAGTTACTACCAGGAGTAAAAGTACTTCTGAACTTGTCCAGGCAACTTCAAAGAAAAGGAGCGCAGGTGCTACTATAACAAAGGAAAAAGTCCCTCCAAAGAAACCACCTGTAGTAGTCCCCCAAAACCAGCCCTCAACTTCTACTTCCCCTTCAACTTCTAAGACGTTAGTGGTATCTGATTCAATGGAATACAACATTGTTGATGACAGGAAAAAGACCAAAGCCAACATTACCATGTTTGAGCTTAGCAAGCTAAAGCATCAGCAAAAGTTACTTCTTAAAGAATTAAATGTTGTTCCTTCTACTCCCCTTCCTAGTTCAAAAGCTGCTAATGATTCAGGCCAATCC